>CM019069.1:14737665-14830165 GCA_009667805.1 Leptobrachium leishanense | reverse complement strand
TGCACATGTCACCCCCCCCTCCAAAAAATAAATAAGACAACCTCACTATAAAAGATGCAGAAACAAATCTGCAACAATAAAAAGCAAATTCATATATACACAAATAAACCATTTATAGCAACAGGCAGTGATCTGTATCTATTGCATTTGTACCAGGGCAATCAGAGCTGGAGGACAGTTGCCCTAATTGCCCCACCTGTCTGCCCATCACCCAGAAGGTAGTAGTTGGAGGCTACTCACCACCACAGTCCTATGATGTTTGCTGGGCACAAAAGGATTAGGAATAGCCCCAGCTGGGTCCTGGGGAGGGGCATCATTCTTGTTGAGCAGGGGGCAAGTAGGAAAATGGGGCAGCTAGAGGTCCTTCTTCTTCACCCCAGTTAGAGAAGAGGGAGCTGGAACACACAGGGAGGCAACAGGTAGAAAACTCCCAGGGGCTGAAGAATTCCTCACTAAGACTCCCTGGGGGGGGGGAGCAGCCCCTCACCATGTGCCTGGGGGGCAGTGAGTGTGTGTGAGTGAGTGGGCACTCTGGGCATCTGAGCTCACTGTCTCCAGAGCACAGTCAGCGGGCATGGACAGTCCTACAAGCTGAGCCAAGTGTGGGGAACCCAGCAGGGAGGGACTCTGCAGGCTCAGGGGAGGAGAGAAGGAGAAGGGTGGAAGAGGAGTAAAGATAGAGGGAGGTGAAAGGAGGCAGAAGAGAGGTGTGAAGTGAAGGAGAGAAGTCACCATGTATCCTGACACATGCACAGGGCAAGCTTTATACTGGGCATGGCGGGTGCTATATAGGGGTACGGGGGGGCTGTGCTATATAGGGGTACGGGGGGCTGTGCTATATAGGGGTACGGGGGGCTGTGCTATATAGGGGTACGGGGGGCTGTGCTCTATGGGGTACAGGGAGAGGGCTGTCAGTGGGCTATTTGATAATTATAGGGGTACAGGAGGGGGCTGTCAGTGGGCTATTTGATAATTATAGGGGTACAGTGGGGCTGTCAGTGGGCTATTTGATAATTATAGGGGTACAGGGGGCTGTCAGTGGGCTATTTGATAATTATAGGGGTACAGGGAGGGGACTGTCAGTGGACTATTTGATAATTACACTTTTTGGTGACCTTGGGCCATTTTTAAGCAGGACACTGACTCAGTGCGTTGCTTCAAACAAGGTCAAAGGATATGGGGGTATGAGGGAGGAAATAACAGGACAGGTGTGTGGGGAGTTACTCATAGCCCCTAGCTCACTGGCTGAGTCACACTTACAGGGGCATTTGGACATTTTTGATCTTACTATTATGGTGGTTGATGAACTGAAGGAAAAAGTACACGATTTTATGAAGATGCTGCTGTTTACGTTCTTGTTCAGGTTGTTTTCCTTGGAAACATTGTATCTAGAGACACGTTTTGCTGATATTCCAGCAGAGACACAATAGAACACAAAATAACCAATACATCCGCTATTACACTCAATATCAAAGAATCCACAGCAATAAAACTCACAGCAATGTGTGGTGTGTATGAGTGTATCACAGAGCTGCACAGCAATAAAACTCACAGCCATGTGTGGTGTGTATGAGTGTGTCACAGAGCTCCACAGCAATAAAACTCACAGCAATGTGTGGTGTGTATGAGTGTGTCACAGAGCTCCACAGCAATAAAACTCACAGCAATGTGTGGGGTGTATGAGTGTATCACAGAGCTGCACAGCAATAAAACTCACAGCAATGTGCGGTGTGTATGACCGCATCACAGAGCTCCACAGCAATAAAACTCACAGCAATGTGTGGTGTGTATGAGTGTATCACAGAGCTGCACAGCAATAAAACTCACAGCAATGTGTGGTGTGTATGACTGCATCACAGAGCTCCACAGCAATAAAACTCACAGCAATGTGTGGGGTGTATGAGTGTATCACAGAGCTCCACAGCAATAAAACTCACAGTAATGTGTGGTGTGTATGACTGTATCACAGAGCTCCACAGCAATAAAACTCACAGTAATGTGCGGTGTGTATGAGCGTATCACAGAGCTGCACTTTATGTAATGAAAAATATAAATGAACAAATAGTAAAACGTAGCAGGAAAGATGAAGAAACATCAGTCTATTCACAAAGCACTGAAATTTCTGTCCTTTTCACTTCTGCGATTCCATTTTGCCGACATTTCAGTGGATTCACTATTTAGCGAATGGTCACCATAGTGTGCCGAAGCCCCATGAAAAAGTTGGAGAACATCACTGAAGAGCACCGAAGTGGCCTTGGTGAATTCCACCGGACTGCAAAAAAATTGATAATATTAGGGGTTTAAACCAATAAAAACGCAATAAAATGTGTCTAAATCAAAAAAGCCACTTTAATTAAAAAGGTCTGATACAGAATAAATAATTTTTTTAAAAAAAAAACACATTTAAAAAGATTGGGAAACAAAAATTTTGTCTAAAAATATGCTTTTTTGCTGAAAATAAATATTAAAATAAAACTTTTTTAAAAAGTATAACTTTTTTTTTTTACATCAAATCCTATGAGATTCGCCTGTTTAAATCTGCCGACCTGAACCACTGAAAAATCAGGTTATTTCACTGACACTTCTGTGCTCTGTGAACAGATAAGGCTAGGGTCAGACTAACGCATTTTTCGCGTTGTCCGTGAAAAAGTGGGTTCGAACGAATGGACGTATTTTTTCACGGAATACGCGATAGCGGTCATACGATGCGCATTTTCGTCCGTGATTTTGTACGGATCATCAACACTTTTTGTGTCTGGACGTTATGTTGGCCGGACATGTGCAGCGTCTGACGTCTCCTAATCCCGCAAACACGCCTCTAGCGGACGCAGCGCACTCTGTACGTCAGTAGTAGCGGTTTGACGTTCTCGACAAAATGCGTTCGTTTGCCACTTGCGTTGCGCAGCCGCACTTTTGTGTGGCCGTTCTTCGTATGCTGCCCGGCATTGGACGTCATTTGCTGCTAGCACGGCCGTGATTTCGTGCAGCTAAACGCACGTTGATACTGTGTTAGTCTGACCCTAGCCTTAACCATTACTTCTCTATGGGACAATTTCGCTGCCGCTGAAGATCGCCAAACTGCACTGTATTCCGTCGTCAATTCGCCTCCAGTTGGCGAATTGACAGCTTAGTGAATCAATGAACTCACTCCCCCCCCCCAAATCTCAACATTCGTTACAATTCGGTGGCAAGTTCGGTGTTTAGTGAATAGACCATTGTTGCAGAATATCTCATACCTCAAGCTGCCTCCCCAAAAAAATGGAAGTGCCCCTCTTTGGCCAAATGAAATGCTGTGAGGGGTGATGTCTTCATACGGATTGGCTTTAATGGCAATCCTTAAATAATTGATTTAGACAATTGTATCAGTGATTTAGGTTTGGTTTAATCCTGTGAATCGTTTACAGCCTCATGATTGTTAAATGAAAATGATCCTGACAGCGGCTCAGCTTTCACTGACATGACAGCATCATCCTCTCCATTTTATATGTATACCATCTTTACATAAATCCACTTAAGAGCGCACAATGAGGTCATGCGTTACATGTGTGGGCAGTTATTCATAAAACCCTTAGCTTAGCGGCTGAGTCACAAATAATGGGAATTTGGGAATTTTTGATGTTCTCGCAATATGACGGTGCGTATGAGTTGTAGCGCCGTATATTTAACATTTACTATAAAATTCTGTTTTGTTTTTCTTCTTAAGGATGTTTTCTTCTACATGAAACTGTATCTAAAGTAAAGACACATTTTGTTGACATTCCATTCTGACAGGGATACTGGAAGATTAAAGTTGCAAATAAGTAAGTACAGGTAAAGTGTCTTTTCCATACGTCGAGCGGCAGTACCCATGGGGTTCATCTTCATTCCCAATTGTAGACAGGTTACCAAGCCTAAAAAACAAAAGGACCCCCCCCTAGACCCAGGTGAACCCCTCCTTCAACTATGACTCCTCCCCTGTTGCCTATAAGAAGACCTGAGCCCAGAACCCCCCAGTCATTCCTTCCTGTCCTCTGGACAGGGTTACCTGGGAGGCGGCTGAGGGGGAATCTGTTGGTTCCGGGGGCGGCCGCGTTACTTCTCCCTTGTTTCTGTCTGGGCCCGGCCTGGGCCTCCCTGGCCGGGTACCGGGTGGTGCTTCGGTGGTGGCTCGGGTCGGCCGGCTCCTGCGCTTCGTTGGCTGCGCAGTCCGGAGTGTCTGCGGCTGGGAGTCGCTTCTTGATGACGCGGTTTCCGGGGTTCTCCGGCGCATGCGCCGGAGGGCGGGCGCCTTCTTCCCGCGTGGTGGTTAAACTCTGGTGCCATTTCTCCGCAGTCGCTTGCCTGGTGAGCCGCAGGTCAGCGTTGCTGTTCCACCGGCGCCTGTGTCTCCTCCTCTCGCCCAAGATCGGCTTGGTTGCAGGTTAGTGTGTGTCTGCTCGGGGGTGTTCCAGCAGCTTGTTCCCGTCACTAATGTCATGCTTGCTTGTAGGATGTCGGCCCCGGAGGTGCTGCCTGATCGGGGAAGGGGAAGGCCTCCTTGAAGTCGAACCACCTGGTCTGCTCTTCCTGTGCTCAGCCCCTGCCCGACGGCTATAAGAAGAAGCTTTGCTCCTTGTGTACCAAGGATGCGGGAGAGGGGGCGAAGAGGTCTGAAGTGACCGCCTTTGTGTCCTGGCTTCAAACTTCTCTGCAGCAAACGTTTACGGCCATGCAGGCTGCTGCTGCTCAGCCTCCCCTCGTTACTGACGTTCCGGGTCCCTCCGGGTTGTCTTTTTTCTGGTCCTAGAAAACGCCGGCGTGCGGAGTATGAGGACATGGAGTCTGAGGAAGAGCTCCTTAATCCTGAGTTTTCGGACGTCTCCTCTGATGAGGATGAGACTTTGGCTGTTTTTGATGAGGACAGTGTCCGTCCATTGATCAAGGAGGTCGTCTCTGTGATGGGGGCTCCGCATGCTCAGGCTGGGGCCCTTAAGGCAAAGGGGTTTCCTTTTCACCCTTTGTTGAAGCAAGTTATGTCTAAGGAATGGTCTGTGCCTGACCGGCGTCCTTTCGTCTCCAAGCGGTTCCGATATATGTTTCCCCTTGCCTTGTCTCCCGCTGAGGACTTTGGGGTGTTGCCGAAGGTGGATGTGCCCGTGGCACAGCTTCATCACAGGTCTGCTATTCCTTCTGGTGACTTGTCCACCTTGAAAGACCCAATGGACAAGAGGATTGAGACTGCCTTGCAGCGTAACTATGCTGCCCTGGCTTCCCAGGCTAAGGCCCTGGTGGCGGCGTCTTCCGTTTCCCGGGCACAACGGCTCTGGTTGCAGGAGCTGGAGGGTGCTTTGTCCGGTCTCTCCCCTGAGTTGCGTCACCTGTTCCTCCTCGTTCAATCTGCTTCGGATTTTTTGTGTGATGCTGCGATTGAATCCCTGAAGCTGGCCTCCCGGGCCTTGGGCCTCAATGTGGTGGGCCGTCGTGCGGTCTGGCTCCGGTCCTGGTCGGCTGACACTGCTTCGAAGAATTCGTTGTGTGGCCTGTCCTTCGAGCCGGGTATGCTGTTTGGATCGGCTCTGCAGGACTTGCTGCAACAGCTTGCTGATGTTAAGAAGACTCTTCCACAGGATCGGCCTAGGGATGCTTGGCATCGTCGGGGGTCCTCCGGGCGTGGGTCCTTTCGTCCCTACAATAGGCGTTTCCGCCCCTTCCGTCAGCGTATGCCTGAGCAGCGTCCGCAGGCTCCGGGGTTTCGTAAGTTCAGAAAGTTCTGACTCCGGTGTCCCAGTTGGTGGTCGTCTTCTTCACTTCGCGGCTGCGTGGCAGCGGACGACTTCGGATGCCTTGGTTTTGGAGACTGTTCGGTGTGGCTACGTTATTCAGTTTGTGTCTTCTCGTAATGCCTTCCTTCTCTCCTCTCAGCGTTCCACTTACTCCGGGGTTCAGTTGTTCTCGGAGGTCCTGGGGTTGCTGGAGAAACGGGTGATCGAACCAGTGCCTTCGCAGGACTGCTTCCAAGGTACTTACTCTCGTCTTTTTCTAGTGGGGAAACCGGATGGTTCCTTCCGCCCCATCCTGGACCTTAAGTCTGTGAATCAATTTGTGCGTAAGGAACGGTTCCGGATGGATACCATTGGCTCTGCCTCTCGGATTCTGCGGCCTGGCGATTTTATGGTCACCTTGGATCTGCAGGATGCTTATCTCCATGTCCCGGTCGCCCAGGTGAGCCGGCAATTCCTCAGGTTTGCGGTTCAGTCTGGGGGCAGGGTGTTTCATTTTCACTTTCGGGCCCTTCCCTTTGGGTTGTCCTCCGCTCCCAGGGTTTTTTCGAAGATACTGCTTTTCTCCGTCATGAGGGCCTGTACATTGTCCCCTATCTGGACGATTGGCTTCTTAAGGCCACTGTACTGCTCCTCGAGGCTCATTTGGCCCGCACGATCGAGGTTCTGTCCCGGCACGGGTGGCTGGTGAACTGGAAGAAGTCGCGCCTGGTGCCGGTGCAGAGGATTGTCTTTCTGGGGTTCGTGTTGGATACGTCTCTCATGGCTGTTTTTCTTTCAGATTCCAACAAGGAAAAGCTTCGAGGTCACGTTCATGCTCTTCTGCTTACTCCGGGGGGCTCCGTCCGGGGGCTGTTGCGGGTTCTCGGTCATTTGACGGCTGCTATCCCTGCGGTGCCGTGGGCGCGTGCACACGCCAGAGGTCTGCAAGGCGATATCCTTTCCCAGTGGGATGGGGACCTGTCCCGCATGGACCGTTCGATCTGAGCCCTCGTGGACCCCGAGACGCAGTTGCTGTGGTGGCTCCTCTCTCCGTTCCTTGGCACAGGCGTTCCTATGACGGTTCCGGAGTGGCTCACGGTGACGACGGACGCATCGATTTCCGGATGGGGCGCTCATTGTTGGGACGTCCAGGCCCACGGGGTTTGGGATCCTTGGACTGGCTCTCTGTCCTCCAACGCCAGGGAGCTTCTGGCCGTCTGGGAGGCTCTTCAGGCTCTTGCGGTGCTTCTGCGTGGTCGGGCCGTGCGGGTCCAGTCCGACAACATCGCCACGGTCTGTTACCTGAACAAACAAGGGGGCACGGGTTCGCGCCTCCTTTCGGCTCTGTGCGGCACCATCATGGACTGGGCGGAGCTCCATCTGCAAGCGCTCTCTGCGGTTCACATCCGAGGTGTGCTCAACGACCGGGTGGATTTTCTGAGCCGTGCTTCTCTGGCCCAGCGGGACTGGTCTCTGTCTCCGGCGGTGTTTTCAGAGGTGGTCTCTCGGTTTGGCCTTCCGGGCATCGATCTCATGGCGTCCAGACTTTCGGCCAAGGTTCCTCGCTTCGCCTCCCTCCGACGAAGGGACTGTCCGGATCTACTGGACGCCTTCTCGTTCCGGTGGGCCTTCGAGCTGGCGTACGTCTTCCCCCCGATTGCCCTGATCCCGCGGGTCCTTCAGAAGATCAGGATGGACCGGGCATCGGTGATTGCGATCCTTCCCTTCTGGCCGCGCAGGGTCTGGTTTCCGGAGGTGTTGTTTCTGTCTCGTCGTCGCTATTGGGTCCTCACGGTGTCGGACTCTCTGCTGGACTTCCCTGCTCTCCCGGCCGGGATGCTGGGGTCGTTCCGACTGACGGCGTGGCTGATGCTGCCTCCGTACTGACTTCTCTTGGTCTCTCGTCTGGCCTGGTTTCCTTGTTGTCACATGACGTTAAGCCGTCGACTCGGCGTATCTATGATCGGGTTTGGCGCACGTTTCTCTCCTGGTGTCGGGTGCGTGGTCTTGACCCAATCTCTATCTCCGTTCCTGATCTGCTGCGCTTCCTGGAGAGTGGGTTCCGCAAGGGGTTGCGGCCTGGAACCCTCAGGGTCCAGGTGGCTGCCATATCTTTGGTCACTTTGAGGGAATTGGCCTTACATCCTTTGGTGCGGAAGTTTTTTCGGACGGTATCCTCTCTGCGCCCCTTTGTCAGGGATCTCGTTCCGCCTTGGGATTTGAACTTGGTCCTGGATGCACTGTGTGGTGCTCCCTTTGAGCCCCTGGCTTCCTCCTCCTTGCGGGACTTGACTCTAACGGCGGTGTTTCTCACGGCTATCACCTCTGCCAGGAGGGTCGGGGAGGTCCAGGCTCTCGCTTGTCACCCCCCCCCCCACACGGTTTTCCATGCCAGCAAGGTGGTGTTGCGTCCGTTGCCTGGTTTCCGTCCTAAGGTTGCCTCTCCCGGGAACCTTAATCAGGAAATCGTTCTCCCGTCTTTCTGTGACGCACCGGGCTCCTCCTCCTCTTCTTCTCTGGGAAAATGGTGCACCCTGGATGTGGTGCGAGTCTTGCGAGTGTATCTGGAGCGTACCAGCTCCTGGCGTCGCTCGAATCACCTTTTTGTTCTTTTTCACGGTGCCTCTAAGGGTGTGGGTGCTTCCCGTTCTTCCATTGCTCGGTGGGTTCGTCAAGCTATAGCCTTGGCTTATTCGGCTGGTGGTAAGGTTTCTCCCATAGGGGTGACGGCGCACTCCACTAGATCTGTGTCGGCTTCCTGGGCTTTGCATGCGGCTGCTACGGCTGAACAGGTGTGCAAGGCGGCCACTTGGTCCTCTCTTCACACCTTCACGCGTCATTACCGTCTGGATGTTCTTGCCTCTGCCGAGGCGTCCTTTGGGCGTAAGGTTCTGCAGGCAGTGGTACCGTCTTGATCCCTCCCTCTGATGGGGGCTTTTTAGGTCCCATGGGTACTGCCGCTCGACGTATGGAAAAACGGTATTTCTTACCGTAAATATTCTTTTCCATAGTCGTAGCGGCAGTACCGCTTCCCTCCCTCTGCTTTTTGTTGTGTTGGTTTTGATTAAAGTGGTGTGTACTTGCTATTTTGGTTCTGGCTTGTCATTGACTGGGGGGTTCTGGGCTCAGGTCTTCTTATAGGCAACAGAGGAGGAGTCACAGGTGAGGGAGGGGTTCACCTGGGTCTAGGGGGGGTCCTTTTGTTTTTTAGGCTTGGTAACCTGTCTGCAATTGGGAATGAAGATGAACCCATGGGTACTGCCGCTACGACTATGGAAAAGAATATTTACGGTAAGAAATACCGTTTTTTAAGCAAACCCAGCCTAGTAAAATAAGCATTTTAGCAACAGAAAACAATTTGCTTATTTTCATTCAGCATGCAAGTCGCTAAGGCTCGTGTCAGATGAGCGCAGTGTTAACGTCCGTGTTGCCGCACATAAGTACGTCCGTGATATCATACGATTGTGGTAAATGGAGCCCCACACACGAAGCACGTCCGCACAGAAGTGCGGACGCATGACGGACGCGGCAAACGGACGCAGGTTAGGCAAGAACGTAATACTGCTAGAACGGACGTGCAGAGTGCGCCACGTCCACAACGTCCGCATAGCTTTGTGTGTGAGTGATGGAGCATGGTCAGACGGACTGCATTTATACGTCCAGCATTTTTGATGGACAAAATGATTTTTCATTTTAATTTATTTTCCCTCCTACATCCGTCAAAAATAACGTCAGTCACAAAACGGACTGTGTGGCCACTACTGCGTCTTCCGTCAAAAAGTGCATCCGTACTGCACGGGCGCACAGTCCGTAGAAAACGTGCTCGTCTGATCCTAGCCTAAAGCTATAGATTCAGCAGCCTCCACATTCTGCTCTTTATCATCCTTAAAGGGCCAGTAACCCAAAAATGCAATGTCCTTATTGTGTTTATTGATGTTGCTGATATCTTACATGTGTTTTGTTTTTCTCTTGTATGTTTAGTTAAGAAAATATTTTCCTTTTTATGTGTCACTGGGTGCATCCATTGCGTGATATTTTCCTCTTCACTGGGTGCATCGATTGTGTGATATTTTCCTCTATATGTGTCACTGGGTGCATCCATTGTGTGATATTTTCCTCTATATGTGTCACTGGGCGCATCCATTGTGTGATATTTTCCTCTGTGTCACTGGTCACATACATTGTGTGATATATTCCTCTATATGTGTCACTGGGTGCATCCATTGTGTGATATTTTCCTCTATATGTGTCACTGGGCGCATCCATTGTGTGATATTTTCCTCTATGTGTCACTGGGTGCATCCATTGTGTGATATTTTCCTCTATATGTGTCACTGGGTGCATCCATTGTGTGATATTTTCCTCTGTGTCACTGGGTGCATCCATTGTGTGATATTTTCCTCTGTGTCACTGGGTGCATCCATTGTGTGATATTTTCCTCTGTGTCACTGGTCACATCCATTGTGTGATATTTTCCTCTATATGCGTCACTGGTGCATCCATTGTGTGATATTTTCCTCTGTGTCACTGGGTGCATCCATTGTGTGATATTTTCCTCTGTGTCACTGGGTGCATCCATTGTGTGATATTTTCCTCTGTGTCACTGGTCACATCCATTGTGTGATATTTTCCTCTATATGTGTCACTGGGTGCATCCATTGTGTGATATATTCCTCTATATGTGTCACTGGGCGCATCCATTGTGTGATATTTTCCTCTATGTGTCACTGGGCGCATCCATTGTGTGATATTTTCCCCTATATGTGTCACTGGGCGCATCCATTGTGTGATATTTCCCTCTATATGTGTCACTGGGCGCATCCATTGTGTGATATTTTCCTCTGTATGTGTCACTGGGCGCATCCATTGTGTGATATATTCCTCTATATGTGTGACTGGGCGCATCCATTGTGTGATATTTTCCTCTATATGTGTCACTGGGCGCATCCATTGTGTGATATATTCCTCTATATGTGTCACTGGGCGCATCCATTGTGTGATATTTTCCTCTATGTGTCACTGGGCGCATCCATTGTGTGATATTTTCCCCTATATGTGTCACTGGGCGCATCCATTGTGTGATATTTCCCTCTATATGTGTCACTGGGCGCATCCATTGTGTGATATTTTCCTCTGTATGTGTCACTGGGCGCATCCATTGTGTGATATATTCCTCTATATGTGTGACTGGGCGCATCCATTGTGTGATATTTTCCTCTATATGTGTCACTGGGTGCATCCATTGTGTGATATTTTCCTCTATGTGTCACTGGGTGCATCCATTGTGTGATATTTTGTGTTGTAAACTGCCCCCCACAGTATATTATCAGATCCCGTTCAGCTGCCATCTCTTATTTTGGGTAGGCTGGACAGCACAATAGATCCCCTGCAGCATTGTTTAAACATTCCTTCTTCCACCCCATTGCCTTGTCACTACTACTTTATCCTATACCGCAGCTGTAAAGTGACACTTGCCATATGATTTTGGTAAATATTGCATCATGGGAAACAGGAGATAACAAAAACACATTATAAAACACATTATGCTTATCTAGTTACAGCTCATGTTAGTGGTTATGTGACGTCCCTTAAGGCTAGGGTCAGACGAGCGTGATTTCTACGGACTGTACGTTCGTGCACACGGACGTACGTCAGTACGGAAGACGCAGTAGTGGCCACACAGTCCGTTTTTTTCACTGACGTATATTTTGACGGATGTAGGAGGGAAAATAAATTAAAAAGCAAAACCATTTTGTCCGTGAAAAATGCTGGACGTGTAAATGCTGGGCGTATAAATGCTGGACGTATAAATGCTGGACGTATAAATGCTGGAGGTATAAATGCTGGAGGTATAAATGCTGGAGGTATAAATGCTGGACGTATAAATGCTGGACGTATAAATGCTGGGCGTGCAAATGCTGGAGGTATAAATGCTGGACGTGTAAATGCTGGACGTATAAATGCTGGAGGTATAAATGCTGGAGGTATAAATGCTGGACGTATAAATGCTGGACGTATAAATGCTGGACGTATAAATGCTGGACGTATAAATGCTGGACGTATAAATGCTGGACGTGTAAATGCTGGACGTATAAATGCTGGACGTATAAATGCTGGACGTGTAAATGCTGGACGTATAAACACTGGACGTATAAATGCAGTCCGTCTGACCACGTTCCATCACTCACACACAAAGCTATGCAGACGTTGCGGACACAGCGCACTTTGTGCGGCCGTTCTAGCGGTTGTACGTTCTTGCCTGCCTTGCGTCCGTGGGCCGCGGCCATTGTGCGTCCGCAGTTCAGTGCGGACGTACTTCGTGTGTCAGGCTCCGATGGGCTTCCTGTCATGCTATCACGGACGTACTTTTAGGCGCAATCACGGACGTGAACACTACGCTCGTCTGACCCCAGCCTTATCACAATAGGTGGCTGGAGTTTCTGTGGTTCTGTGCAGAAGAAGTGGACTAATAATAGGTTACGGATTGAAGAGACAAGAAGGCAGAAAGTCGTGCTGAAAAATAGAAAAAAAAAAAAAGGTAAAAATATATAGTTAGTTGCAAAGTCATAGTTTGTAGTTAATCAGGAATGTGAAACTGCGGCCCCATGAGCTATATATGTGTCCAGGAGAGCATGACAGATCTAGTAACGCTGTGTACAGCGCTGCGGAATGCGTTGGCGCTTTAGAAACAAGTATAATAATATGAATAATAACATTGCGTGCAGCTCGGATACAAAGTAATTTAATATAAATATGATGGCGTGAAGCCGCCGTGGTGATCTCCTTGTGATGCCCTGACAAGTGGGAAGTGCACTTAATTGGGGAGAGGTCTTGGGATGACGTGCACACACGTCACAGGTAGAATCCGATGCTGCTCTCCTATCATTTACTCCCTCTGGCCAAAACCTCCTGTCACTCAAACACATGTAGAAGAATGCGGGGCAGACTTGGCCATGTCCTCACGCTGAGAGGGGGGGGGGGACACGACTGGAATTGTAAAATAAATAAAATTAAAAAGAAAAAAAAAATCTGTTTGTATTAAAAAATAATAATAAAAAATAATAAATAATGATAATAATAAAAAATAATAATAATAAATAATGATAATAATAATAAATAATGATAATAATAAAAAATAATAAATAATGATAATAATAATAAATAATGATAATAATAATAAATAATGAGGGGAAAGAGAAAGGAGAGAAATAATCATTGAAAAGTAGAGCAGGAAGAAAAAAGACAAACAGCGGAGGAGGCAGCGAGGAGGATGAAGAGGAGGAGGAGGAGGAGAGCAAAACAAGGGGAGAGCTTTGGTGGCTGCAAAAATATTTAGGGAGTGAAACGACCCTTTGCATGCTGGAGGTTAGGGATAGCGGGATGGAGAGGGGCAGGTAAAGCTCGACGGTGCAGATACAAATAAAATGATAAAACATGAAAGCGAGTTAGCAGGGGGTAAATTCCAAAAAATAATAAGTGTGGGAACTCACCAGGGTTGCCAGATCGGCCATGATTCCCTAGACACGTATAAAATATTCATGCTGCTGGGCTTTACATTAAAATACAACCCTGCAGTATGTATAATTCATCTCGGGTGACCCGCCTTGATCCGGAAACGGATTTCTCACATGAAAGGTATGTATTATACACATTACAGGGCAGCACCTTCCAGGCGCTTTCCTGCTGCATGACAGAAGAGGTTATTCACCAACATCCGAATTTGCCACCAGTTGGTGAATTTCACTGTATCGGCAATTTCAGGTCAATTCACAAAGCTGCCGATTCAAATACAGGCGAAGCGACAGAAATACGGTGCAATTCAGCGACACTGGAATTGTTCCATAGAGAACTATAGTTGCACCTATTCAAAGAATGCCGAATTGCACCGAAGTTTTTGCACAATGACCAGATTTTAATCCGACAGTTCTAGGCTGGGGTCAGACTAACGCATTTTAACGTGCGTTTAGGCGCACTTAATCACGGCCGCAGTAGCAGCAAATGACGGGCAATGACGGCCAGTATACGAATTACGTCCGCGCAACGCAAGTGGAAAATGAACGCATTTTTTCGAGAACGCAGAACCGCTACTGACGTACAGAGTGCGCTGCGTCCGCTAGCGGCGTGTGTGCGTGATTAGGAGACGTCAGACGCTGCTAATGTCCGGCCAACATAACGTCCAGACGCAAAAAGAGTTTTATTGACAATCCGTAAAAAAAATCATGCACGAAAATGCGCATCGTATGACCATTATTGGACATTCCGTGAAAAAATACGTCTATGCGTTCGGATGCACTTTTTGACGGTCGCTGCGAATAATGCGTTCGTTTGACCCTAGCCTTAACCACTTCACTTCAGACGATGCGCTGAGCGCGTCCTCCGCTTTTCCGCTAGGGTGTGGAGGACCCGCTCAGGACGTTGCCGCAGCCACGCGGCTTGGCGCTGATCAGTGTTTTTCCAGCAAAGGCTGGCATCTTGGATGTCATCCCTTCCTCCGGGACCCCCCCCCCCTTCCTGGCCAGGCAGGGAAATCCCTAAAAAGCGAGATACGGGGGTCTTTGAACCCCCGATCTCCTGAACCTTGTCATGTATAGTGTCGTTGGAAAGGCCTGAGCATGCCCTTTCTAATGCTTACATGTATGACCATGTTATATGTAAAAAAAAAAAAAAAATTTAAAAGGGTTTTTTTTTTTTAAATTGACTAATGCTGCACTATTGTTCACTTTTCAATAATAACAACTTGTACAATGAGGCTACACAAACTCACCTGCTCATTTCCCAGCAAGTTTGATGATGGTGATGGCACAATCCGTTAAGAATTGATCCATCAAAAACCTAAACCGCTGCAAGCCTCGCAGGGGGCACTTTGAAACACTGCGTCTTTAAAATTTACGCTGGACAAGGTCAAGTGAGGGGTCATTGGAAAGGCCAGAGTGTGACCTTTCCAACGACACCAAATATGTAATTTATATGTAATAAAAATCTACTTTATTATCCCCCTCTGTTCTAAGGCTGGGGTCAGACGAACGCATTTTTCGCGTCGTCCGTGGAAAAGTGCGGTCGATCGGACGTATTTTTTCACGTAATGCGCGAAAGCGGTCATACGATGCGCCTTTTCGTCCGTATCATCAATAAAACACTTTTTGCGTCTGGACGTTATGTAAGGCTAGGGTCAGACTAACGCATTTTTCACGTTGTCCGTGAAAAAGTGCGTTCGAACGAATGGACTTATTTTTTCCCGGAATACGCGATAGCGGTCATACGATGCGCAGTTTCATCCGTGATTTTGTACGGATCATCAATAAAACACTTTTTGGGTCTGGACGTTATGTTGGCCGGACATTAGCAGCGTCTGACGTCTCCAATTCACGCACACACGCCTCTAGCGGACGCAGCGCACTCTGTACATCAGTACTAGCGGTTTTACGTTCTCGAAAAAATGCGTTCATTTTCCACTTGCGTTGCACAGCCGGACTTTTGTGCGACCGTACTTCGTATATTGGCCGTCATTGCCCGGCATCTGCTGCTAGCACGGCCGTGATTAAGTGCGCCAGAACGCGCGTTCGCACTGCCTCAGTCTGACCCTAGCCTTAGCCGGACATTAGCAGCGTCTGACGTCTCCTAATCACACACACACGCCTCTAGCGGACGCAGCGCACTCTGTACGTTAGTAGTAGCGGTTTGACGTTCTAGAAAAAATGCGTTCGTTTGCCACTTGCGTTGCGCGGACGAACTGTCGTGCGGCCGTACTTCGTGTGTTCCACGGCATTGGACGTCATTTGCTGCTAGCACGGCCGTGATTTCGTGCGGCTAAACGCACGTTAAAACTGCGTTCGTCTGACCCTAGCCTAAGGCTAGGGTCAGACGAACGCATTTTTCACGTTGTCCGTGAAAAAGTGCGTTCGAACGAATGGACGTATTTTTTCACGGAATACGCGATAGCGGTCATACGATGCGCATTTTCGTCCGTGATTTTGTACGGATCATCAATAAAACACTTTTTGCGTCTGGACGTTATGTTGGCCGGACATGAGCAGCGTCTGACGTCTCCTAATCACGCACACACGCCGCTAGCGGCCGCAGCGCACTCTGTACGTCAGTACTAGCGGTTTGACGTTCTAGAAAAAATGCGTTTGTTTGCCACTTGCGTTGCGCGGACGAACGTTCGTGCGGCCGTACTTCGTATGTTCCCCGCCATTGGACGTCATTTGCTGCTAGCACGGCCGTGATTTTGTGCGGCTAAACACACGTTAATACTGCGTTAGTCTGACCCTAGCCTTAAGGCGGTGGTATTATTATGTGCTATTACTTGTAAAGCAAACAATGCCACAGCCCTAACTCAGAGTCACCACCTCATTTCCCACGCCGGGATCAAATGCGAAGGTGATGGTGTTAAGTGTTATTACACATTAGTCCATATAAAAACGCAAGCCGCCGCTCTGCTGCGAGGAGAGTGGGAGCGGTTTTTGGACGCCTGTATTTCCATTATATTACACCCCACAAAGTCATGTTAGGTGTCATAGGATAAGTCAGAGTCTGGCCTTTCTAATGATACCAAACAGGACCATGTTAAAAAAAAATATGTATATGTATATACACACACACACACACACACACACTTAATACATTTTCCAAAGTGATGGCATTGTACATTTGTCACGCATAAAATGAGCAATACCATTGCCATTACTCACCTTCTCATCTCCCACGCCGCGTGGCCAGTGTTTTAGGCTGGGGTCAGACGAACGCAGTGCGAATGTGTGTTTAGCCCCAATTTAATTTCGGCCATGGTAGCAGCAAATGACGTCCAATGGCGGGGAACACACGAAGTACGGCCGCAAGAAAGTCCGGCCGCGCAACGCAAGCGGCAAACGAATGCATTTTTGCAAGAACGTCGAACCGCTAGTACTGACATACAGAGTGCGCTGCGTTTCGCATAGCGGCGTGTGCGCATGATTAGGAGACGTCAGACGCTGCTCATGTCTGGCCAACATAACGTCCAGACACCCATAGTTTCCTGGTTTGGATCCGTAAAAAAATACGGCCGAAATTGCACATCGTATGACCGCTATCGCGTCTTCCGTGAAAAAATGCGTTCAGACGCATCGACGCACTTTTTGACAGTAGATGTGACCCTAGCCTTATACGGTCATTATTTATCCACTTCGATGCTGAGGACGCGCTCAGCGCGTCCTCAGCATTCCCGCTGGTATGCGGAGGACGCGCTGAGCGCGTCCTCCCATTGGGGTCAGCGTTCGGCCGGGTTCCGGCCGATCGCTGGCCCCTCCGGTGCGGGCTGACATCCTGGATGTCAGCCCGGCATCCGGAACAGCAGCCGCCGGAATTTGGTGTCATCGCGGCAGCGCGATGACACCAAATTCAGGCGCCCCCCCCCCCGCATGTGCGGAGGAGGCGCCTGAAAGGGAGGGGGGGGGGAGGTCCTTCGGACCTCTCTCCCTCCCGATCGGCGGCTCTGCGGGGGTTAACCCAGGCATCATTTGGAAGGGCACAGCCTGCCCTTCCAAATGATGCCTGGCATTAACCCCTGGGGAGCTGGATCGCGAATCGGCGCTGAAAAGCGCCGGTTCGCGATCCTTTCCCGGAGCTGGCCGACATCTTGGATGTCGGCCAAGCCTCCGGGAACTCCCCTGAGGACTGGCGTCATCGTGCGTAGCACAATGACGCCAGTCCTAGAGTTAACCCTTAACTGCCACCAACGGTGGAGATAGGGAGTTCCAATGACCTCCCTATCTCCCGATCCGTGGCAGTTAGGGGTTAAATTTTGGTATGGTTAGATCGGCCAGAGCATGGCCGTTCCAACGATACCAAACATGAAAGTGAAAAAAGTTGTAAAAAAAATTAAAAAAAAAAAAAAAAAAAATTAAAAAAAAAAAAAATTATAAAAAAATAAACACTTTTTTTTCTTTTTTTTGGTTTGTTAATGCAGCAATATTGTTCCCATTTCAATTATAATGTGAACAATGATGCTGCACTAACGATTTTTGTATGCGGTGCGTTTGTTGAAAATAGTGTAATTTTCCCCAAAAAAAAATGTAACGAGACCCCATCTCTAATTTTTTTAACAAGCGCACCCCATACAAAATATAACCGCAATTGCTCGCATGTTAAAATGTGAAAAAAAAACACTTTACACATTGTAAATTATTGAAAATACATATTTTATTGCATTTTTTGTTATAATATACAGACATGACATAACGTATACATATAATAATGACATATTATGAATCTACCGAGTCTGACGGAAAGAACGATCTATAATATGTCTGGGTCATATACTAAAATAAGCCTTCAAAACACGTTTAAACATGATGAGCAAAACCGGTAAAAATGACCTCAGCACAGGGGCGGGAAAAGCCTCAGCAGCGAAAGGGTTATAAAACACAGTGCGCCACAAGCTAAAAATTTCGTTTTTTCCAGTCTCTAGTTAAAATTGCATATTGGCGCAGAAAAAAATGCAGTGACAGGTTCCCATCTCTAATTTAATTTTTTTTTTATAAAACAAGAGTACCCCATAGAATATATAACTGCAAAGGCTCGGATGATAAAAAGTGAATCATTTTACAAGCTGCAAATGATTGAAATGGAAATTTTAAATTTACATTTTTTGTTATAGCATTCTGGCAGCGCATGACGTATACATATAATAATGATATATTATGAATCTGCCGAAAATAAGGATATATAATTTGTCTGGGTCCTGCAATCACTGGTGTATTTTGGCCTAGGCCAACAAGGCCCAGGCCTAGGGCGGCACTTTCCAGGGGGCAACAAAAAACCTCACCACTAATTGGGTTACTCACAGAGCACCGAAATGACGCCAACATTTTGGTGTTCTGTAGTTCCCTGCACTTCGTGGAATAAAATTTCCCAACCCTGCAGTGAATTCACCATTCACCGCAGGGTCCCCAAAGTGCATGGAGTCGGCCGCTGTATGCTGCCACCGCAAACCCATGGCCTGCTGTTTTAAAAAGAACTACTTAACGAAAATGTCTGGACTTTACATATAAGATCCTATGATTGATAATAAAAAGTTCTGTTACAGAAAAAGGAGAACCGCTATTAAAAGAAAGGGGGGGAATTTAGCCCAAAAAATTCTGAAAAATCACTAAAAGGTACAAAAAAAAAAATCAATAAATAAATAAAGACTTTTTACTGCAGATTAAAATAATAAATGGTTTATTAGATATTGCATAAAAAACGGGAATATTTTAACATTGAAACCTATGGGGTTCGCCTGAATAAACCTGCTGATTGAAACCACCGAACATCAGGACATTTCACTGACATTTCTCTGCTGTTTGGTGTTCTCTGAATAGATTAACCATTACTTCTCTATGGGGATTTGCACTGCCTTCAAACAGCACTGTACTTGCTGGCAGTTCGCCAAACTTGTGTGTGAGCATATCACCAGAGCAGTGGTACTTAGAGGAGTGGCGGAGGGCGGGCCGCCCCAGGTACCAGTGATTATTGGGGTGTCAATTAGGGGGTACTAGGAGGTGCCACTGTCACTATGTGTCAGCTTTGAGCTGTGCTCTCAAACAACGAGCAGCGGAGCATGACGTTTGCATACGGAATAAATCGAATAGAATAAAAATCCCCCTCTCCTCCCTCCATAGCTCCTCCCCTGCCTCGCAGCAGCTCTAGGAGAGGGGAGGGGGATGTGATTTGTGTCCAGAGAGAGAAGATGACAGTAAACGGCAGGTAAGGGGGGGGGGGTTTCAGCAGAATATGAAGCCCTGTCTGCTTACTGCTGTTAAAGTGGACCTTTCCTTAACCAGCACTGCAGTGATAGAAATTTGTCATTGAGCTGCCTGGCTCCTGGTGAGGCTGCTTGCGTGCAGGTCACACTTGGTCCGGCCAGTCAGGTGGTACGGAGTCTCAGTACCACCTGACTGGCTGAACCACGTGACACGCATGCACGCAGCTGCCGCCCGCCCTTTCGTTAACATGGACTGTCACTCTATTCTGGACTGAACACCCACCGGGAAGGGAATCAAAGCCACGGTGCACCCTCTGGCAGTGGCACCCCACTGCTGACAAGATGGCTCCACGCACAGGCACAGCCGTGATCCTAACGTGCCCTGGAGGGACCTCCTGCTGAGTCTGTACACAGTCCCTGCTGACTCTGCACATAGCCCTACCGCGGACAGAGGCCGGTAAATGTAGAATAAATAATTGCTGTGTGCTCATATACACTCGGTTTGCTGGGAGTTTTACTGCAGTGGATTCTGATGCACTCATACACACCGCACATTGCATTGCTGGGTGTTTTATTGCTGTGGATTCTGTGATACACACTGCATATTACTGTGAGTTTTATTGCTGTGCAGTTCTGTGATATGCTCATACACAGTGCCCATTTCTGTGGGTTTTATTGCTATGCAGCTCTGTGATACGCTCATATGCAGTGCACGTTTCTGTGGATTTTATTGTTCCACCAATTAGAGCGGCTGTGATCCCGTTTACTTGACATGCGTGGCTGTTCTTTGTAAAAATACTTGAATTTAAACATTTCATAATTTTATTTCTCTCAATAGATACATTTGAAATGGTATACAAAATATACAAGTAGGCACTTGGTATCCACTTTTAATATAAAGAGAGGAAAAGGCGGAGCTCTAAGAGGAAAAGTGGAGCTTAAAGAGGAAGGGTGGGGATTAACCAGGAAGAGGTGTGCCCTTGACAGGAAGGGGTGCGTCAAATTTAAATTAGGGGTGCACGAGTTTAGTCAGGCCTAGGGCAGCACAAAACCTAAATACACTACTGCCTGCAATAGAACATGATGAGCACAAAACGGTCAAAATGAACTCATGAGCACATGGGGTGAAATGGCTCAGCGGTGAAGAGGTTAAACAGGCAAATCCCATATCTTTCAAATGTAATAAATTGAATATTGTTTATAAAATAAATAAAAAAAAATTTAAAAAAAATACCTTTTCCCACTTTTTCTCCAAATTATGTTTGGTGGACTTTGCGAAGGCAGTTTTAGCGCTTTTCGTCGACTTCTGATAACTGCTTTGGCAACTCCATTGTCGGCAAAACAGTGAACATTCGACCGTATTTTCAGCGAAATGGAAATCACCAATTTGTGCCGAGATGTACAGAACCAAAATGGCTTTCAATTTTGGTGCTTTCTGATTTGACCCCAAAGTGTGGGAACTCACCGGGATTGCTGGATCAGCCATGTTTCCGCATTGCATGAAAATACAACCCTGCATATCACCATTACATGTAGAGGGGAGCACAGGGAAAAGTGCTGCCCTGCAGCATGTGTAATTCATATGCTTCAACAGGAAAATCGGGTACCAAATTGAAGCAGAGGAGTTGATATTCCACTTAGATGTCTTGCCAGCACTATATGAATTCTACATGCTGCCGGGTGGCATATTTCACGCACTGCACATCAGCATGAATACATTGTATCAGTCATAAAACCAAACAAAATACATAGCCGACCTGGAAGTCCTACAAGTGGCTAAAAAAAACGTCATCTCAGGCTAGGGTCAGACGAACGCATTTTTCGCGTCGTCCGTGAAAAAGTGCGTTCGAACGAATGGACGTATTTTTTCACGGAATACGCGATAGCGGTCATACGATGCGCATTTTCGTTCGTGATTTTGTACGGATCGTCAATAAAACCCTTTTTGCTTCTGGACATTATGTTGGCCGGACATTAGCAGCGTCTGACGTCTCCTAATCACGCACACACGCCACTAGCGGACGCAGCGCACTCTGTACGTCAGTATTAGCGGTATCACGTTCTCAAAAAAATGCGGTTGTTTGCCGCTTGCGTTGTACGGCCAAACTCTCGTGCGGCCGTACTTTGTGTATTGCCCATCATTTGCTGCTACTACGGCCGTGATAAAATGCGGCTGCACGCGCGTTCGCACTGCGTTCATCTGACCCCAGCCTCAAGCGTGGGTCCTGCGTTTCAGATGTTATAGGTTTTATTCTAAATTAAATTGAAAAATCAAGGTCATATAAAAAGAGCCAAACTGAAAACAGAGCAATGCAGTTTCTCCACATTCAGATTTTTGCCTAAATTTGTTCTGGCCACTTCGCCGCTTAGTGAATACGCCCCGCCGCTGTTATCTCTCATTCTTTCTGGCAATTAGTCGATAACCACCTTCAGGGACTTCATTTCTCAGAAATGTCTCCACCATAAACAAGTCTGTACCCTCAGCCCACCGCACCCTCCCCCCTCCTTACCTGTACAGAATTTTTTGGAACATCGCTTTGCTCTGCTATGTGTCTGTCCTCCCCTTAATGAGAACCTGTCACTTAACTTGATGGCAGTGGAGGACGCGCACAGACACACATATAGCATTTTGCTACAATAAACAGGAGAAAGTTGGATCATACACCAACATAAACCCAGCAGAATCTACGGCGGTCAATAAATAGAACGACTCGCGTTTGGTTGCCAGATCCTCCATGTATTCAGGCTGATGGGCATTGCATGAAAAATGCCACCCCGCAGCATGTATAATCTATACGCTGCAGGTAAGGAATCCCAGGTGACCTGCCTTGATTTCTTTCCTGCAGCATATGAATTATACATGTTGCAGGGCAGCATTTTCCCTCCTCCCCCTCTGCATGAAATAGTAATGTGTGTCCAGGAAAACATGGCCGACCTGGTGACCCTATATTCAAGCAGAAGTGATAGGGTCAGGTCCTAGAAGAAAAAAGGAACTCACCAGGTTAAAGTGTTCACCCACGATTCCCATCATAATTAAGAATACTGGAAATGGTTGCTGCTGCTGCAGCGCTTCTTTATGAGAATGCCATACCTCGTGCAAATACAAATATATTTCCATTCCCTGCATCCAAGTTTTACTCAAGCCCAGAAATGTAGACTTTTCTGTAAACTTACATCTGAATGGATTGTTATTTCAGCTTTGCAGTATAAAATGGGAAAGAAGTTCCTTCTGTTTTAAATCATGGCTGAACGGTGTTCCTGGTCCTCTGTACCCCATGCGGTCAGAAAGAAAAAGGCAGTGGATTACCCTGATCTGGGATCCTGCCTCCATAGAGTGCCCTTCCCTTTCAGCAACCTGGACAATAAAGCCTTGATGAGGAAATACAGTTTCCTCCTGAAGCATATAAATGCCACCCCGCAGCATGTATATTGTATAATCCATACGCTGCAGGTAAGAAATCACAAAGGAATCCCAGATGACCTGCCTTGATTTCCTTTCTGCAGCACATGAATTATACATGTTGCAGGGCAGCGCTTTCCCTGCGCTCCCCTTCTGCTGAAGTAGTAATATTGCTTTCGGTTGAAAACATGGCCTTAATCAAGGCAGGACACCTGGGATTCCTTTATGATGTCTTACCTGCAGCGTATGGGTTATACATGCTGTGGGGTGGCATTTTTCATGCACTGCCCAACAGCATGAATAAACTATATGTATCCAGGAAAACTCAGCCAATCTAACCTGTCACAGAGCTGTCAAACTCCACCCTCCCAGATGTTGATGCCTACAATTACCAGAATTCTTTGAATGCAATAGATGGCAAGAGCATCATGGGAGTTGTAATTCAGCAACATCTGGGAGCCGGAGTTTGACAGCCCTGGCTCATCCAGGGCAGGTGGAAGAAATGGACTTGACAAGAATGCAGTAGACACTGTTTGTATATAAAGAAACAAAAATAAACAACATGTATATATTTGGATTCATGGTGAAACAATGTGTCAGTAGTTTTCTGTGTCTGCAGATTATCCTAAACAAGTCCTCCTCCTCCTCCTCCTCCTCCCATTGCTCTGCGTTCATAAAATAAAAAGCTTCTGCGATCCCAACCTGCAGAGGTTCCACGTTTAGGAAAATAGAATGTTGAGTCTTTTTGTGTAACGCAAACACGCGCCGTCTCTCCACGCAGAGAATAGCAGTAACCTCCTGCCCGCCAAGCGCAATATTTCTTCACGCCGTGATTTAAGGCGCGGGGCTGGCGATTACGAAATATTAATATAAATTGTTTACGCTTTTTACTCACGTTTCCAGGCCGTATATATATTTTATCATTTCTGGGTTTAACTGTTTGACGGCTGTTGCGTCCGGCTTAGCTGAGAACGGTGTGAACAACATTGTTGCAGGGGGGGGGGGAATCACCGAGGCCTGAATTTGCAAATTGTATCTCAAAATAGTCAATCTGAAGGATAACCGGAGCAGGAGAATTAAGGGGTTATTCAAGGTCTTTCATTTGGTGCACTTCGGCGACGTTCAAATCAGCATTCACCGCAAGGTCCCCGAATTGCGCCGAATAGATCCGCCAAACGCCGCCGATAAACTCGAACACGTGCTATGAACTACCGAACGCCCCCGAAAAATCACTAAACCGATCCAACAAAAAACAAACGCCGCCAATGAATCACTGAACCGATCCGATAAACTGCCGAACGCAGCCGCAAACACGACGATAAACCGCAAAACATCACCAAATAAATCATCAACCAATTCGATAAACCACCAAACGCTGCCAAGGAATCACTGAACCGTTTCGATAAACCGCCGAACGCAGCCGCAAATACGTCGATAAACTGGAAAACATCACCAACCAATCCGATAAACCACCAAACGCCGCCAAGGAATCACTGAACCGATCCGATAAACCGCTGAACGCTGCCAAGGAATCACTGAACCATTTCGATAAACTACAGAATGCAGCCACAAACACGACGATAACCCGCCAAACGCCGCCTATCAAACGTCTTGATAGTGATGGACAGGACTAACCCCTAGGGATGCCAGGTTGGCCAGGTTTTCCTTGACACATATTACTATTTGCACTGACCATCAGCGTGAATAAATTATATGTGTCCAGGAAAACATGGCCGATCTGGCCGCCCTAGTGTGTCCTGCAATATATGGTCAAAGGTATCTCTAGGTATAGATGTCACCATGAGGGCTCCTATGAATCATGCATGTGGCTGGCTGAGAGTGATCGAAGGACTCCTCCAGCCACAGACAGAGCGTGCAGGATGTACAGCCAGCATGGCGCCCTCCCTTTCTTCGGACACGTCAATAGACTCTGCGGACAGGTAGAAAAAGAAATACCTGCTGGGGGCCACCGGCATGTGTGTTTTGGCAACATAGCCCCTCCTCCCGGTAAAGCTGGACGTGACGTTCCAGTCTGTTAAGTCCAGGCCAAAGGTCCTCATTGTGATGGTGTCTGTGAGCCAGGTACCCGCAAACAGGATATTTATCAATCACAGCCTCAGCATTGTGCTTCTTATTTACTACACTATGCTTGGCATTTACTGTCTGTAGCCCCAGCATTAACCTCTTCACTGCCGGGCAGCGTGCATTACCGCACACCCCTGTCATTAACGGCAAACACTGGAATCAGATGTGAGCGTCATAAAGCGTCCCCTCTCTTAGATTGTAAGCTCTGGGGCAGGGTCCCCTCTCCTCTTAGATTGTAAGCTCTGGAGCAGGGTCCCCTCTCCTCTTAGATTGTAAACTCTGGAGCAGGGTCCCCTCTCCTCTTAGATTGTAAACTCTTGAGCAGGGTCCCCTCTCCTCTTAGATTGTAAGCTCTTGAGCAGGGTCCCCTCTCCTCTTAGATTGTAAGCTCTGGAGCAGGGTCCCCTCTCCTCTTAGATTGTAAGCTCTGGAGCAGGGTCCCCTCTCCTCTTAGATTGTAAGCTCTGGAGCAGGGTCCCCTCTCCTCTTAGATTGTAAACTCTGGAGCAGGGTCCCCTCTCCTCTTAGATTGTAAGCTCTGGGGCAGGGTCCCCTCTCCTCTTAGATTGTTTTTTTTTTTTGTATTCAAGGTTTTTATTTTGAAATAAAGTCAGCAAAACAAGCAAATAAAATGGCCTCGCAGGACCATAATGTCATAGGAAGTAGAACATTCAAAACAGTCAGCATGGGCACAGCAAACAGTAATATATCAGCAAAATCATCCCCAAAAGGGGGGTCTCATCTAGAACATGCATATATAAGGTCATCAGATTATAGCTGTATGTCAGCAAAACCATCCCCAATAGAGGGGGTCTCATCTAGAACATGTATATATAGGGTCATCAGGTTACAGCTGTATGTCAGCCAAATCGTCCCCAGTAGGGGGGGGTCTCATCTAAACATGCTTATATAAGGTCATCAGATTACAGTTGTATGTCAGCAAAATCATCCCCAATAAGGGGGTCTCATCTAGAACTTGCATATATAAGGTCATCTGACTACAGCTGTATGTCAGCAAAACAGGGGAAGGGAGGAGGGAGGAGAGAAAGAGGAAAAAAAAAAAAAAAAAAAAAGTTACATATTCATATATAGAGATATCGGCAAATGACCAAAAATGTGCCGTCCCTGGCACCTTCCCGATTGTCCAATGACAGTGGGAGACCGAGGGAGACAAATGGCACCAGGTCTGGGTCCTTGGGGGCCACACCGGGCACCAAGCCTCGGTGGTACACCAAGAGAACCCACATATGCCAAAACAGTGGCGGAAGAAAAAAAAAAAAAAAAAAAAAAAAAAAAAAATCAGCGGGAGAAAAGTAAAGAAAAAATAATAACTGGGGAATCACAGCAGTGCATAGGCCAAAGTTCTCAGCCGGCGTCGACAAACGGTAGGGGACATCGGACAGGTAACGTATCACCCATGAAGCCGGAGCGTCCAGTCGCCAGTAGCCTGCAGCCACCGAGGAGGTCTTCAAATCCCAGTAAGGCCCTAGCGGCTCCGCAAACTTCACCGCCAAAGTCAATGCAGGGGAACAAAAATAGCAAGACAATCAGGCGCCCCTCTGTACCATCAGAGCCATCACCTATATCTCGTGCAAAGGCCGCCTGCCCCTCTCCTTCCGCAACACAGGGTCGAGGTCCCCATAGATCTATCGATTGGCCAACGAACCCGGGCATCCCATCTACCACCGCTGGGTCAGCCAGATCCTCCGACTCTGGGGGCACACAGGGAAGCAACACCCCCGTATCCTGCGGGTGTAAGAGCAGGCTCGGGATCTTAGGTTCCAGCGCCTCAGCCGGGGCGCCTTTCTCGCTGTGGTCCTCTGTAGCATCAGGGGAGCAGACTTCACCAGAGTGTCGCTCCAGGGCCATCCCGATCCCGTCCGGTCCCTGAGACCTCACCTCTCTGCCGTCTTGTAGCGCCGACATCACCTGGCGCCAGACACCCTTAGTGAGCGGGCCATCTGAGTCCACACACTCCAATAGCCGCAGACAGGCCTCTAGGCCCGAGAGAAAGGCGTCAATCCCTCTAGTTAAAGGAGGAAATCCACCCCGCTGGTCCGCAGCAGGTCCACCTGGTACAGTCTCCGCTCCAGTCCGTGCAGTGGCAGGGAAACGGGGGCCCTCCATCTCCGCCGCCCTCCGCCCGGATCTAGCTTCAGATAAGGCACCACGAGGAGACATCCGTACTCACAAAATGGCCGACAGCAGCACCTCCATCCTCTTAGATTGTAAGCTCTTGAGCAGGGTCCCCTCTCCTCTTAGATTGTAAGCTCTGGAGCAGGGTCCCCTCTCCTCTTAGATTGTAAGCTCTGGAGCAGGGTCCCCTCTCCTCTTAGATTGTAAGCTCTGGAGCAGGGTCCTCTCTCCTCTTAGATTGTAAGCTCTTGAGCAGGGTCCCCTCTCCTCTTAGATTGTAAGCTCTGGAGCAGGGTCCCCTCTCCTCTTAGATTGTAAGCTCTGAGGCAGGATCCCCTCTCCTCTTAGATTGTAAACTCTGGGGCAGGGTCCCCTCTCCTCTTAGATTGTAAGCTCTGGAGCAGGGTCCTCTCTCCTCTTAGATTGTAAGCTCTGGAGCAGGGTCCCCTCTCCTCTTAGATTGTAAACTCTGGAGCAGGGTCCTCTCTCCTCTTAGATTGTAAACTCTGGAGCAGGGTCCTCTCTCCTCTTAGATTGTAAGCTCTGGGGCAGGGTCCTCTCTCCTCTTAGATTGTAAACTCTGGAGCAGGGTCCCCTCTCCTCTTAGATTGTAAACTCTGGAGCAGGGTCCTCTCTCCTCTTAGATTGTAAGCTCTGGAGCAGGGTCCCCTCTCCTCTTAGATTGTAAACTCTGGAGCAGGGTCCCCTCTCCTCTTAGATTGTAAGCTCTGGAGCCGGGTCCTCTCTCCTCTTAGATTGTAAGCTCTGGAGCAGGGTCCCCTCTCCTCTTAGATTGTAAGCTCTGGAGCAGGGTCCCCTCTCCTCTTAGATTGTAAGCTCTGGAGCAGGGTCCTCTCTCCTCTTAGATTGTAATCTCTGGAGCAGGGTCCTCTCTCCTCTTAGATTGTAAGCTCTTGAGCAGGGTCCCCTCTCCTCTTAGATTGTAAGCTCTGGAGCAGGGTCCCCTCTCCTCTTAGATTGTAAGCTCTGGAGCAGGGTCCCCTCTCCTCTTAGATTGTAAGCTCTGGAGCAGGGTCCTCTCTCCTCTTAGATTGTAAGCTCTGGAGCAGGGTCCCCTCTCCTCTTAGATTGTAAACTCTGGAGCAGGGTCCTCGCTCCTCTTAGATTGTAAACTCTGGAGCAGGGTCCTCTCTCCTCTTAGATTGTAAGCTCTGGGGCAGGGTCCCCTCTCCTCTTAGATTGTAAACTCTGGAGCAGGGTCCTCTCTCCTCTTAGATTGTAAACTCTGGAGCAGGGTCCTCTCTCCTCTTAGATTGTAAGCTCTGGGGCAGGGTCCCCTCTCCTCTTAGATTGTAAACTCTAGAGCAGGGTCCTCTCTCCTCTTAGATTGTAAGCTCTGGAGCAGGGTCCCCTCTCCTCTTAGATTGTAAGCTCTGGAGCAGGGTCCCCTCTACTCTTAGATTGTAAGCTCTGGGGCAGGGTCCCCTCTCCTCTTAGATTGTAAACTCTGGAGCAGGGTCCCCTCTCCTCTCAGATTGTAAACTCTGGAGCTGGGTCCCCTCTCCTCTTAGATTGTAAACTCTGGAGCAGGGTCCCCTCTCCTCTTAGATTGTAAACTCTCGAGCAGGGTCCCCTCTCCTCTTAGATTGTAAACTCTGGAGCAGGGTCCCCTCTCCTCTTAGATTGTAAACTCTGGAGCAGGGTCCCCTCTCCTCTTAGATTGTAAGCTCTGGAACAGGGTCCCCTCTCCTCTTAGATTGTAAGCTCTTGAGCAGGGTCCCCTCTTCTCTTAGATTGTAAGCTCTTGAGCAGGGTCCCCTCTTCTCTTAGATTGTAAACTATGGAGCAGGGTCCCCTCTCCTCTTAGATTGTAAGCTCTTGAGCAGGGTCCCCTCTCCTCTTAGATTGTAAGCTCTGGGGCAGGGTCCCCTCTCCTCTTAGATTGTAAGCTCTGGAGCAGGGTCCCCTCTCCTCTTAGATTGTAAGCTCTGGAGCAGGGTCCCCTCTCCTCTTAGATTGTAAGCTCTGGAGCAGGGTCCTCTCTCCTCTTAGATTGTAAACTCTGGGGCAGGGTCCTCTCCTCTTAGATTGTAAGCTCTGGAGCAGGGTCCCCTCTCCTCTTAGATTGTAAGCTCTTGAGCAGGATCCCCTCTCCTCTTAGATTGTAAGCTCTGGGGCAGGGTCCCCTCTCCTCTTAGATTGTAAGCTCTGGAGCAGGGTCCTCTCTCCTCTTAGATTGTAAGCTCTGGGGCAGGGTCCCCTCTCCTCTTAGATTGTAAGCTCTGGAGCAGGGTCCCCTCTCCTCTTAGATTGTAAGCTCTGGAGCAGGGTCCTCTCTCCTCTTAGATTGTAAGCTCTGGAGCAGGGTCCCCTTTCCTCTTAGATTGTAAGCTCTGGAACAGGGTCCCCTCTCCTCTTAGATTGTAAGCTCTTGAGCAGGGTCCCCTCTTCTCTTAGATTGTAAACTATGGAGCAGGGTCCCCTCTCCTCTTAGATTGTAAGCTCTTGAGAAGGGTCCCCTCTCCTCTTAGATTGTAAGCTCTGGGGCAGGGTCCCCTCTCCTCTTAGATTGTAAGCTCTGAGGCAGGATCCCCTCTCCTCTTAGATTGTAAGCTCTGGGGCAGGGTCCCCTCTCCTCTTAGATTGTAAGCTCTGGAGCAGGGTCCCCTCTCCTCTTAGATTGTAAGCTCTGGAGCAGGGTCCTCTCTCCTCTTAGATTGTAAGCTCTGGGGCAGGGTCCTCTCCTCTTAGATTGTAAGCTCTGGAGCAGGGTCCCCTCTCCTCTTAGATTGTAAGCTCTTGAGCAGGGTCCCCTCTCCTCTTAGATTGTAAGCTCTTGAGCAGGGTCCTCTCTCCTACTGTTCTATGTGTTTAACTTGTATGTATATTGTTATTCTATCTCACCCATTGTACAGCGCTACAGAACTTATTAGCGCTTTATAAATACTTGGAACTGTAACTTTAAACTTAACTCATCTGCCTCAAGTCTCAATCTCAGGACAGATTCCTGGGGCAAGTCACCCCCAGGACACAGAGGAAAACTGGGACTGTTGGCGACTGTGTCTATATGTGTATTTATTTTAAAGTGAAATCTGTTCTTTTATTATTTTTTTCCCTGGGTGCGCTGTGTCTATATGTGTATTTATTTTAACATTATATCAGTTATTTTTTTTAAAAATCGTGAGTGCGCTGTGCATATATGTGTATTTATTTTAAAGTGAAATTTTTCAAAATATATATTTTTCACGGGTGCACTGTATCTACAGTATATGTGTATTTATTCTCAAATGATATCAGTTATTTTAACATTTTATCGCGGGCTCGCCGTATCTATAAGTGTATTTATTTTTAAGTGAAATCAGTTACTTGAATATTTTTTGGCTGTTACGCTGTATTTATATGAGTATCAGTTGTTTGAATATTTTTTGGCTGTTACGCTGTATTTATATGTGTATCAGTTGTTTGAATATTTTTTGGCTGTTACGCTGTATTTATATGAGTATCAGTTGTTTGAATATTTTTTTCGCGGCTGCGCCGTATCTATATATGTATTTATTTAAAAATTAAAGCAGTAATTTTGCGACGTGTAATATATGTGTATTTATTTTAAAGTAAATTCAGTTGTTTTAATATTTTTTTCCCGTGTTTATCTATTTGTGCATTTATTTTCAAATGATATCAGTTATTTGAATATTTTTTTTCGGGCTCGCCGTATCTATATGTGTATTTATTTTAATGTGACATCAGTTATTTTAGCATTTTTTGGCCGCGGCGCTTTATCTGTCCGTGTCCGTGTATTTATTTTAAAATGATATCAGCTTTTCAACATAAATATTTGAGGAGGATATCATTTAAATGGTGCATTTTATGCCGTCCTCGTGCTTTCTGCCGGGCACAGCGCTGTTTACAATAAATTATTATAGCGTTTGGGTGGGCTCATCCTCCCCTTTCCTCCTCTCAAATCATACCTGCGCACCTGAGCAGCCATCCATCCTCAGCTCGCAGATAACCCTGTCATGGGATGAGGGCGGCCGGTGTTGAAATCTCAGGATCCTCTGCTCTCCAGGGGCCTAGGGATTTTTTACCCCCCCCCCCTCGGAGCGAGCGCCGCATCCAGGGAAAGAGAAGCAGGTGTAAAGGTTTATCAGATCTACAGGCAAACATGAAATAAAGCCTTTGATTTTCTCTACATGAGCTTGGTGTGGCGTTCGGGCGATGTGGGGCGGTGGGGGCGGTGGAGGGGGCATTGGGTGGAATAAGGTGGAGATACAGGACCAGGAGATCACAGCAGGTGCAAGGGATGCTGGGTGGTTACCTGTCATCACCACCGGTCTAAAGGATGGCATGCACGTCTCAGGGGTGATCACGCACATAACCGCGAGTCCTAGTGACAACCAAACAAAGGGTGACTCACTAAACTGTGAATTTGCCACCAAGTTGCACCGAATCTGCAATTTTGGGGCAATTCGTCCATTCGATAAAAGGGTTATCCAGAAAGCACCGAAATTAAAGTGAAATGTATTTCGGTGCTTTCTCGTTCGGTTCTTCCAGTTCATCCGCCCTGCGGTGAATTCACTATTCACTGCAGGGTCCCCGAAGTGCGTCGAACGTGGAGCCGCTGAAGACGACCGCCAATCAGGCCGCCAAATGCCGCCACCGACCACCGATCAGCCTGCCGAAGAGTGCCGAACGCGCCGCCAAACTGCAGGGAAAAAAAAAAAAACGGAACCCTGGTTTTTAAAACCATAAAAATGCATGAAAACGTGCAGAAATAATAAAAAAAAAAGGTCCTAAAAAACAATAAAAAGGTCCGTTACAAAAATTACAAAAACAGAAATCAGAAATTTTGTCTAAAAAAAAATCCAAAAAAATAAATAGAGAGGTTTTTCCTGAAACTGAAATGAATAAACGGTTGAATAAAAAGTGGATAAAAACGATAATATTTTTAAACCTGTCAAACTGAAGTGTCGAAAATCAGGTCATTTCACTGACATTTCAGTGCAGTTCGGCGTTCTGTGAATAGATTACCCATTACTTCTCCATGGGGCAATTTCCCTGCCACCGAAGACTACCAAATTGCGGCAAACTGCACCGTATGTTACTGTCAATTCGCCTGTATTTGGAGGCTTGACAGTTTAGTGAATAGACGAACTGCCATGAAATTGCACCGTACGGCGGATTCACCGTTGGGTGCCCTTCGGTGGCAGGTTCGGTGCTCATTGAATAACCCTTTAAGGTGTATGTTCACCAAATTAAGACAAATTGTAAACAAAATACGGTGCATTTCGCCGCAATTCGGTTGCACCAAAATTGTCCCATAGAGAACTAATGATTGGTCTATTCACAGAACGCCGAATTGCACAAAATTGCGGTGAAATGACCTGATTTCGGTGATTTCAATCCGCCAGGTTTAAACAGCTGAATCGAATAGGTTTCAATTCAATAAAAGGAATATCTTTTTTATTTTATTTTTTTAAAAGACGTTTTTATAACTTATTATTATTGAGATTTTTACTGTTCTCATTATTATAGTTTTTATTGTTCACTAATATTATCAATAATAATAAAAAAACTCTTATTACTCTTACAGGGCTATTCAGAGAGAGGTGAAAACCTTGAGAATTGACAGGAGAATGAACAATCTAGACCAAATAGCCAATTTGGAAAGTGAGATAAATGGGAGAATTTTTCTGGTTTGACTATTTTGATCTAGAATTTTCAATTCTCCAGTCATTCTCAAGGTTTTCACCTCTGTCTGAATAGTCCTGTCTATACTTGTTGTTGATTGTTTTGATACTATTGGTGGTTTTATCCACGTTATGATTATTACTATTGCTGTGATACTGTGGATAATGTCGTTGTTATTGTTATTGTTGATTATATTGTTATTATTGGTGGTTTTATCCACGTTATGATTATTGCTATTGCTGTGATACTGTGGATAATGCCGTTGTTATTGTTGATTATATTGTTATTATTGGTGGTTTTATCCACGTTATGATTATTGCTATTGCTGTGATACTGTGGATAATGTCGTTGTTATTGTTATTGTTGATTATATTGTTATTATTGGTGGTTTTATCCACGTTATGATTATTGCTATTGCTGTGATACTGTGGATAATGTCGTTGTTATTGTTATTGTTGATTATATTGTTATTATTGGTGGTTTTATCCACGTTATGATTATTACTATTGCTGTGATACTGTGGATAATGTCGTTGTTATTGTTATTGTTGGTTGTTTTGTTATTATTGGTGGTTTTATCCACGTTATGATTAATGCTTTTGCTGTGATACTGTGGATAATGTCGTTGTTATTGTTGATTATATTGTTATTATTGGTGGTTTTATCCACGTTATGATTAATGCTATTGCTGTGATACTGTGGATAATGTCGTTATTGTTGTTGTTGACATTGTTGTCTGTGTCGCACTTGTTCTTGTTTGAGCAGTTGTTCATTTTATAACACCCTGTGTGTTACCCCCACATAACAGACCACCAGGGGGTCTTTGCTGGTGTCCAGATATTGGGGGCCCCATGACGTGTTTCTGTATTGGGTCTGCGGAATTGTTTCCGCTCCCAGGCTTCCTGCGTTTAATGCAGGCTGTGTGTTCGCCGCCGGTAGCCGCATGTATCATCCCTGACTCATTTTGTTTCCCAATCGGCTGCCGGCGAGGGGTTGCCGGTAAATTCCCACCCGGCGAAGCTGAATTCATATTGTGTCTGATCTTAATTAGAGGAAGTCTCCGTTACCCCCGTGACTTTTTAATATCCCGTCTAACAAATCAGCGTCAACTAGAAGGACAAGTGAAGAGAGATGAATCCGAGGATGATGTGAAACAGATGTTTCCTATCTCAGGGAGCAGAGAGAGAGGCTGGCGAGAGCATTTTCATTATTATAAACGCATGGATTTTAGGGATCTTCGCTTTTTATAGGCCCCAGAGAGCTGCCTGCGATTTTCACGGTGGTCACGCGGCTTCCGAGACCCCTTTTCAACCAACATCCAAGAGATTAATCACTTAAAAGCAAATTGTGTCACATTGTAACCGCACCCCAACCTGAAAGTTAATGAATCGACCTGTCTGGATTTGGGATGTCAAATGCGAGAGGCGCAGGGTGCCGTCTACAGCAGAAGATGTGTAATACACAGAGAGGACACAATACAGAGAGTCTGGGATTTACTGATATGTCTGCGTTAGAATACACAGAGAGGACGCAATACAGGGAGTCTGGGATTCACTGACATGTCTGCGTTACACGTAATACAGAGAGAGGACACAATACAGGGAGTCTGGGATTCACTGACATGTCTGCGTTACACGTAATACACAGAGAGGACACAATACAGGGAGTCTGGGATTCACTGACATGTCTGCGTTACACGTAATACACAGAGTGGACACAATACAGGGAGTCTGGGATTCACTGACATGTCTGCATTACACATAATACACAAAGAGGACACAATACAGGGAGTCTGGGATTCACTGACATGTCTGCGTTACACGTAATACACAGAGAGGACACAATACAGGGAGTCTGGGATTCACTGATATGTCTGTGTTACAATACAAAGAGTACACAATACAGGGAGTCTGGGATTCACTGACATGTCTGCGTTACACGTAATACACAGAGAGGACACAATACAGGGAGTCTGGGACTCACCGACATGTCTGCGTTACACATAATACAAAAAGAGAACACAATACAGGGAGCCTGGGATTTACTGATATATCTGTGTTACACATAATACACAGAGAGGACACAATACAGAGAGTCTGGGTTTTACTGATGATTCTGCATTCTACACAGAGAGGACACAATACAGGGAGTCTGGGATTTACTCATATGTCTGCGGTAAACATAATACACAGAGAGGACACAATACAGGGCGACTTAATGGTCTATTCACAATGCACAGAAATTGTGTGCAATTTCGGTGCTTGGACCTTCACTTCAGTGCACTGCGGCAATTTCATTTTGCAAAAAAACCAACAACTGTGAATTCACAGTTTAGCGACTGGTCACTGTATTTTGCAGAAATTGGAATCACCAAAGCAGTTACCGGACTTCGGCGAAAACTACTGAACTGCACCGAATGGGCAATAGCCAATTCCACTGAACTGCAGAAAAAAAACTGAACTCTCCTATTCTCCAAAAGGTGTTTAAACCAATAAAAATGCATTAAAATGTGTGTAAATAATAAAAAAAGGTCCTTTAAAAAAATAATTAAAAGGTCTGTTACAGAATTTAAAAAAACACCTTTTAAAAAAGCTGGGAAACAAAAATTTTGCCTAAGATATACAAAAAGTGTTATTAAAAAAAAATGCTTTATGCTTAAAATGAAAAGAATAAACGATTTAAAAAAAAAAGTAAGATATTATGTTTTTACATTGAATCCTATGGGATTCGTCTGTTTAAACCTGTCAAACTAAAACACTGCAAATGAGGGCGTTTCCCTGGAATTTCAGTGCAGTTCGGTGTCTGTGAAAGAAGACACAATAGCCTTCTATGGGGAAATGTCGGTGCCGCCGAAATCGCGAGATCTTCACCGTATTGCGCTGTCAGTTTGCCAGTATTTGGTGAATTGACAGCTTTGTAAATAGAAGAACTGCCCTGAAACTGCACCGAACGGGGAAATTCACCGTCCGGCACAATTCGGAGATTAGTGAATCTCAGTTTCAATAAAAAATGATTTTGTTATAATTTTCCTCCGTTCTCATTGGTCGCTCCGTAGTGAATCATTGTGACGCTCGTCTCTCTGTGACACATGAAGGTCCGTTATATAACGACACAGATATAGCGAGCGCTGACTCTGAGATGAGACGCACTATGCCTCGATGGGGTTACACGGGGAAGGCAGCCTTTACAGTCACGTTCTTAAAGAAAACGTCCGGCTCTGTTCTCTGCGACGTCAGAGCTTGGAGGTCAATCATCCCGTCCTCAGGATTCAAGGGAGCAGCAGGTACAGAGCCTCGAGGCATCCGCCGCTCTAAAGATCCTGCTCTCACCTGGGACATTACTGAAATAACAGGATGAAGTGCAGGAGCGTCCTTCTCCTCACCCAGCGTCACCAGCAGCCAGGATTTAGAATTTCCCGGCTGCCGGTCACTAGTGATGTCACACACAGAGAGCGGCGATGTCACCCTCTGAGACCAATCGCTGTAGCGAGCGCTCCCAGAGAGGCAGCGATGGATCAGATCTGTGCATGCGCGTGCAGCTCCGATCCATCACTCTGCGCAGGCGCTACGCAACTAGTGTACGTAAAGTGTGCGAGTCCCGTAGTGCCGCGCAATTTGAGATTCCTACGCTACACATGTTGCTCAGAAAAACTTCAGAGACTTCCAGGTTCGGGAGTCCCTGAGCCGTAGAGGAGGAGAAGCGTGCGGCGAGGGGGGAAAAGTAGAGAAAATCACCCGAAATAAAAAAATATATTTAAAAAAAGCAAAAATTGAGCTGAGGCTGTCAGCAGGATCTGCCCAATTATTCAACGACAGCCGATCTTAGTAGCTGAGCATCATGGGAGATGTAGTTCCAAAACATCTGTAGAGCCAAGGTTGCTGATCCCAGGTCTAGTTGCACCTCTGCTATGCAGTTACAGTTACAAGTATTTATAAAGCGCTAAGACGTTCCGTAGTGCTGTACAATGGGAGGCAGAATAAAAATATACATACACGTTAAACACACAGAACAGTAGGAGAGGGGTGACATACTAGAGGGTAATAGCAGAGTATGTGAAGTAGCGGGTGCATGTGAGTTGGGTGGGAAGATGGTGCATTAAATGTACAGTTGGGGGATTATGGAGTGAGCCGATGTGTTTTCAGAGACTTCTTGAAGGACTGGAGATACGGGGAGAGTCTGATGTTGTGGGGGAGGGAGTTCCATAGAAAGGGGGCAACTTGGGAGAAGCCCTGAAGTTGGGGGTGCGGGTACGAGGAACTGATAACATCAGATTATTGGACGAGCGAAGTGGTCGGGACGCGATGTACCTGCTAATAAGGGAGGAGATGTAGGCAGCGGCGCAGTTATGGAGAGCTTTGTATGTTGGCACCAATATTTTGAAATGGATTCTAAAGGAAACACTAGCCAGTGTAGAGATTGACAGAGAGGTGAGGTGTGAGAGGTGTGAGAGGTGCGGGAGGTGAGGTGTGAGAGGTGCGGGAGGTGAGGTGTGAGAGGTGCGGGAGGTGAGGTGTGAGAGGTGCGGGAGGTGAGGTGTGAGAGGTGTGGGAGGTGAGGTGTGAGAGGTGCGGGAGGTGAGGTGTGAGAGGTGTGGGAGGTGAGGTGTGAGAGGTGCGGGAGGTGAGTTGTATGAGCCTGGCACAGGCGTTCATAACAGACTGCAGAGGGAGAATCTGGGATCTCTTAAGGCCAGAGAGGAGGAAGTTACAGTAGACAAGGTGGGAGATAATAAGAGCTTAGATGAGCCTGTTAAGACGCGGCAGACGCGTATGATGTTTTTTAGGTGTAAGTAGCAGGATTGTGTTAGAGACTGAATGTGAGGAGTGAAGGAGAGATCAAAGTCGAAGAGGATCCAGAGGCAACGAGCCTGAGAGGAAGAATTAATGGTGGCACCATTCACCTGAAGAGAAATGGAGGTTTTAGAGGGCAGGAAGATGAGAAGTTCAGTTTTAGAGAGGTTGAGGTTGAGCTTTAGGAAACGGGAAGTCATCCAGTCAGCTGATAGTCCGGCTGTAACATGGTCCAGTACAGGAGGAACGAGATTGGGAGCAGAAAGGTAGCTTTGGGTGTCGTCGGCCTAGAGGTGATATTGGATCCATAGGAAGAGACGAGTAGGAAGAGATGAGGCTGCGCAGAGAGGCCGTATAGATCGAGAAGAGGAGGGGACCCAGAACAGAGCCTTGAGGTGTCCCAACTGAGAGAGAAACCGGGGTGAAGAGGCACCAGGGAAGGAGACACTGAAGGAGCGAAGAGAGAGATCGGAAAAGAACCAGGAGAGAGGGGAGTCACCGAGGCCATGCGCTGTCTGTCTGTATATCTGTCTGTATCTCTGGAGGCGCCTTGCTCCTGCATACGCTCATGCAGCAGATGATCAGACTTGCTTGTTGCAGATGAAACTTCAGATAATGTTTGTTAATTAGCATTATTTGCTTAGAATATTCCGGCGTGTTCAGACACGATCCTGAGTGTACATTTTTTTGCAGCCTTTGTCTTTCTGTTTATACACGCAAACAAGACTCCAGGATCCTGGCCTTGGCCGGGAAGAAGGGGTTTTGGGGACCTTCTCTCATAACGGTGACATGGGATGGGAAGGTAAAAAATAAATCCTGGACCCGTTCTGGCATATTTTTTCCAAGGTCATCAGTTTTTATATTATCTTGGCAGAAATCCCAAAATCTGTGGTCTCCGTGTCACCCAGGGCTCTGTATGTTCTAATAATCCAGAGCAGAATCAGCTCATATTCGAGACTGGGGGGGGGGGGTAGCAGTGGCACTTGAATCTCTATTCAAAAAAATCCTAAAAATGCCTGTTTGAGGTCATCCCTCAAATTGCTCTTAACCTACAACTCCCATGTGACGTTAATAATAACCTATATTTATATAGCACCACATATACTGCAGCGCATTACAAGATCAGCGTACAAGGGGTCGACATAGAGTTGCCAGGTCAGCCATGTTTTCCTGGACATATATTACTATTTAATGCAGAGGAATAGCACAAGGAACAGTGCTGCCCTGCACCATGTATAATTCATATGCTGCAGGAAGGAAATCAAGGCAGGTCACAAGGGATTCCTTTTTGATTTCTTACCTGGAGCGTATGGATTATACATGCTGCGGGGTGGCATTTTTCATGCACTGCCCATCAGCATGAATAAACTATAAGTGTCCAGGAAAACATGGCCGACCTGGCAGCCCTAGTTTTATACATAATAACACCACACATAGAGGATCCGGCATGTTACTTGGATCGTCCAGTCGATTTATTCGTGGACAAGGCCACATGGGCTCATTCCTTTCGCAAATAGAACAGAAGTCAGAGAGTCTTTTATTCTAATAATAATAATAATGATACAATTCTGCTTTGTGCTACAATGTAACTACATGACCCACCATTGTGACATGTTAAAAGAACTAAGCTGGCCGTCGCTGGAATCTAGACGCACCCTTCACCTTTCCAGCCTGGTGTTTAAGAGCTTTTCTGGGAAGCTGCCACCCTACCTGAATAGACTGCTTCCCCCAGCAGCTCCCTCATCCTATAACCTCTGATCCAGGACCTGCACCAAAGGCTAGGGTCAGACGAGCGCATTTTCTAGGACTGTGCGCCCGTGCAGTACGGATGCACTTTTTGATGGAAGACACAGTAGTGGCCACACAGTCCATTTTTGTGACTGATGTTATTTTTGACGGATGTAGCAGGGAAAATAAATTAAAATGAAAAAACATTTTGTCCGTCAAAAATGCTGGAGGTATAAATGCAGTCCGTCTGACCTCGTTCCATCACTCACACACAAATCTATGCGGACGTTGCGGACATGGCGCACTCCACACGTTCGTTCTAGCAGTATTACGTGCTTGACTAACCTGTGTCCGTTTTCGCGTCCGTCATGCGTCCGCACTTCTGTGCAGACGTACCTCGTGTGTGGGGCTCCATTTACCACAATTGTATGCTATCACGGACGTACTTATGTGCGGCAACACGGACGTGAACACTGTGCTCATCTGACACGAGCCTTACTTGCAATACCAGAAATACAAATAGAAAGTGTCTCGATCCTCATTTTCCTACAGAGCACCACAATTATGGAATAACCTCCCAGACGCCATCAATTCTTCCCCCAGTCTAAAGTCCCTTAAGATCTCTATTAACATACCTCGATATAGAATGCGCCTGTAAACATGTGACACAGTGACTATGAACAGAATGCAACTGTAAACATGTAACACAGTGACTATATACAGAATGCACCTGTAAACATGTAACATAGTGACTATATACAGAATGCACCTGTAAACATGTAACACAGTGACTATATACAGAATGCACCTGTAAACATGTAACACAGTGACTATATACAGAATGCACCTGTAAACATGTAACATAGTGACTATATACAGAATGTGCCTGTAAACTTGTAACACAGTGACTATATACAGAATGCGCCTGTAAACTTGTAACACAGTGACTATATACAGAATGCACCTGTAAACATGTAACATAGTGACTATATACAGAATGCGCCTGTAAACATGTAACATAGTGACTATATACAGAATGCACCTGTAAACATGTAACACAGTGACTATATACAGAATGCACCTGTAAACATGTAACACAGTGACTATATACAGAATGCACCTGTAAACATGTAACACAGTGACTATATACAGAATGCACCTGTAAACATGTAACACAGTGACTATATACAGAATGCACCTGTAAACATGTAACACAGTGACTATATACAGAATGCGCCTGTAAACTTGTAACACAGTGACTATCAGGGTTATTCAGAGAGCGGTGAAAAGCAGGAGAATGACTGGAGAATGAAAAATTCTAGGTCAAAATAGCAAAACCAGAAAAATTCTCCCTTTCATCTCACTTTCCAAATCGGCTATTTTGACCTAGAATTTTTCATTCTCCAGTCATTCTTCTGCTTTTCACCGCTCTCTGAATAACCCTGTATATTTCCTACTTATTTAGTTTCTGAGTTAATCTGTATATTCGTGTTTGTTTTTAATATCTTGCATTTTATTACCGTGTATTTCTGTAACAATTTAATGTTCTTGAATCCAGGACATACTTGAAAACGAGAGAAATCTCGATGTATCCTTTCTGTAAAATACTTTGCAAATAAATAAATAAATTCAAGTCAACTCCTGGATTCTGTTCGTTTACCCGAACACTTTATTACTCATTCCACAAGGTGGAGCCAGAGAGCAGGACTGTTCTTCTAGAATGCTGCAAACCTGTCACACTGATGCAAAGCAATCACTTAAGGGGTTAATCAGAAAAATTCAGCGAAACTACAATTGCAAAAGCTTTATATTGTGTGGGCCGGATAATAAACCTGTTTGCTCTGCAAAAGTAGTGGTGGTACTGCGCTCCCACGTGTTCCCGCTGGAATTGAGCCCGGTCCATATAGATAAGTGAGCAATTCGCACATTTTTGGCGTCTGGCTGTTTGTAAAGCACTTTCTTGTGTTTCGGGGAAATATATTTATTAAATAATAACAGTATTGTCTGAACAGTAAATAAAAGGATGTGTAAGCTTCGCAACGTCCCTGTCCGTACTGTAACACCTCATTTCATTCTCCGCTGCTACAATGTATCCGTAAGGTTTGACCTGCAGAGGCTGCTGTACAGCAGGAGACAGCAATTGTGGCCTTCTAGATGTTTCGGCACTACATTTCCCATGAGCTTCATCCAATCTAATGAGAAGCAGAGCATCATGGGAAATGTAGTTCCAAGACATCTGGAGGGCCGAGGTTGCCAACCCTCGCTGTACAGCTTTTGTAGAGGAAGGGCTTTTGCAAAACAGTAGTGGGGCCAAAAGGGATGAGGGACGGAGGAGCCTTGTTGTCTGTGTTTCCATCTTACACGGAATACAAAAGGTTAACCCTTTGATACATCTTAATAGAAGGATAGGAAGTAACAGCATCATGAGACCCTTCTATGACATCATATATAAATACCCAATTTCCGTTAAAAAAATACAAAAACAGCAAGGGTCACATAGTGGCACTCAAGGGGTTATTCAGAGAGTACTGAAATTTTGGCGCTGTCTCGTTCGGCACACTTCAGTGTGCTTCGGCGATTTCATTTTGCTGACCCTGCGGTGAATTCTGCATTCACCGCTGGGTCCTCGAAGTGCGCCGACTGCAGCTGCCGAACCGCTGAACAGACCGCCAAACGGCGCCGATAAGCCACACAACGCCGCTGAAATGAGGGGAAATTTTTTAAAAGGCATTTAAAACACTAAAAATGCATGGAAATAATAAAAAAAAGGTCCTATAAAAAATAATAAAAAGGTCTTAGAGAATGAAAAAAAAACACCATTATAAAAAATTGGGAATCAAAAAAATCCAGAAAAATGCCTAAAAAAAATTCTAAAAAATAAAAAGACTTTTTGCTGCAAATATAAAGAATAAATGGTTGAATAAAAAAATAATAAAAACTTTTTTTTTTTTTTTTTATGCTGAATCCTATTATTTTGCCTGTTTAAGCCTGTCAAGCTAAAACACTGAAAATCTGGGCATTTTACTGACATTTCTCTGCTGTTCGGTGTCTCTGAATAACCATTGCTTCTCTATGGGGAATTTCACTGCCCCTGAACAGGCACCGAATTGCGGCGAACTGCTCCATATTTCACTGGCAATTCTTCAATATTTGGCGAATTGCCAGCGTTCTGAATAGACGAACTCCCATGAAATTGCATCCTACGAAGAAATTCGCAGTTCGGTGCAATTCGGCTGCAAGTTTGGCTGTTTTTGAATAACCCTTTCAGTGCCGGCCTCATTCAGCCGAGTATCCTCATGAGTCATGACCAGTCACTGGGTTAGAAGATCCAGCTGGTCACTGTGATTCCTGGGTGAGCGAGTTAGACCTCCCTTCTACAGAAAAAAAACCTGTTTTATATTTTAGGAGGATGGACATTAAGGAAGGAAATGGACTATGTTACAAAAAAATGTATCATTCGTTGGAGAGTACGGAGCTGTCCAAGCTAAACAGCACAGGGAAACATCAGCGCTTGCCAATTCCTTCCACCACATGCGGCGCTGCTTGAATTATCTCATTCTTGCCACCCGTCCTGCTGAGGCTCAGAACAAGAGTCTCGTGTATTTTGTTACAGCTCGGTATCTCTCTGTACACGACCCCAGTAATAGGCGAGATAAAGAAACGGAAAAAAATGGAAAGGGAGACGGTAACGTGGCGAATACGGCTTAACCCCCTCGAAAGACCACGTCATTGTTCACCACTGTCTTTGGCCACTGTTTTGATGGAGCAATGGATAGAAGATGCAACGACACATCTATATAAAAAATACATAAAACCATCTAGGTTTCGGCTTTATTTTAGAGCTCTTGGTAATGTTTACAAACAGGACGATTGATTTTTAAGATCTTTTTGGAGAATTTCTTCCACTGTTCATCCAGTAGATGTACAGCGATATAAGATCTTGGTTGAGGGAGTCCATCTTCACTTCTTTTCATTCTCCTTCGTGGTTGAGGGAGTCCATCTTCACTTCTTTTCATTCTCCTTCGTGGATGAGGGAGTCCATCTTCACTTCTTCTCATTCTCCTTCGTGGTTGAGGGAGTCCATCTTCACTTCTTCTCATTCTCCTTCGTGGTTGAGGGAGTCCATCTTCACTTCTTCTCATTCTCCTTCGTGGTTGAGGGAGTCCATCTTCACTTTTTCTCATTCTCCTTCGTGGTTGAGGGAGTCCATCTCCACTTCTTCTCATTCTCCTTCGTGGTTGAGTCCATCTTCACTTCTATTCTCCTTCCTGGTTGTCATTCTCCTTCGTGGTTGAGGGAGTTTTTCTACTCGTTCTCCTTCGTGGTTGAGGGAATCCATTTTCACTTCTTCTCATTCTCCTTTGTGGTTGACGGAGTCCATCTTCACTTCTTCTCATTCTCCTTCGTGTTTGAGGGAGTCCATTTTCACTTCTCATTCTCCTTCGTGGTTGAGGGAGTCTATCTGAACTTCTTCTCATTCTCCTTCGTGCGTGAGGGAGTCCATCTTCACATCTTCTCATTCCCCTTCGTGGTTGAGGGAGTCCATCTTTAGGCTAGGGTCAGACTAACGCATTTTTCACGTTGTCCGTGAAAATGTGCGTTCGAAGAATGGACGTATTTTTTCACGGAATACGCAATAGCGGTCATACTATGCGCAGTTTCATCCGTGATTTTGTACGGATCATCAATAAAACACTTCTTGCATCTGGACGTTATGTTGGCCGGACATTAGCAGCGTCTGATGTCTCCAATTCACGCACACACGCCGCTAGCGGACGCAGCGCACTCTGTACGTCAGTACTAGTGGTTTAACGTTCTCGAAAAAATGCGTTCATTTTCCACTTGCGTTGCGCAGCCGGACTTTTGTGCGACCGTACTTCGTATATTGGCCGTCATTGCCCGGCATCTGCTGCTAGCACGGCCGTGATTAAGTGCGCCAGAACGCGCGTTCGCACTGCCTCAGTCTGACCCTAGCCTTACTTCTTCTCATTCTCCTTCCTGGTTGAGGGAGTCCATCTTCACTTCTTCTCATTCTCTTTCGTGGTTGTCACAGCATGTGAAAAGCATTAGACATGTGCATTCGTTTTAGTACTAAAACGATTTAGTCCGAATTTTGGGATAATTTAGTTTTAGTATGACTCAAGAGATACGAAACTGCTCAGTACAAAAAACGAAAGAAACTAAAATAAAATGCACTACATTTTAGTTTCAGTCCTTTTTGTGATATTACATTGATGAGTGAAGGAGACCAGTATTGAACGCAACATCGCAAAGCTACAGAAAAGGTTTGTATGTGTAATCCTTCCCCACCCCTACCCAAAAATCTGACAGTGATAGAGCTCCAGAATACTCACTCGCAGCACAGACAGCCAGCACAGGAGAGGAAACCTTTACTTAACCCTTGCATGTCTATGAGGCAGACAAGATGATAAAAGCAGCTGGAGAAGGAAAACATTCAAATAAATCACACTGAAAGCTAATGACAGAGGAGGGCTGGATAGTAAAAACCCCTTTATAACAAGCAGCGCTGGGAGAAGAGAGGGACTTTATAAAACGTGTGTTATCTCCCCTCCCGCTCTGCATAATAGGGGCTTAGGTCTGATACATTTTATATTATCCAGGAGCACTATCCCCCTTTCCTCATCTATAATACACGTTTTATATAAAGTCCCTCTCCTCTCCCAGTGCTGCTTGTTCTAAAGGTTTTTTTATGTCTGATACATTTAGTATCCAGCTCTCACAGTTACTCTGTCATTATGAGCCTTCAGTGTGATTTATTTGAATATTTTCCCTAGATTTTAAGTGCTTTATTTTATTATAAAAATCAATTTGCACCAGTCATCTCTTCTCTGAGCTTTCAGACCGATTTACGTTAATATTTTCCCTCACCCCTGATTTTATATTCCTGTGTCTCCCCCCACAGAGATACAACGTTTAAGTAAAAGTTCCCTCTTCTGTGCTGGATAAGCATTGCATTCCGAAGTTCTGCACCCTCCACATGCCAATGCAGTAAAATGTTCTATACAGAGAGGGGCATTAATTAATGCAGGTGGATGTTGTATACATTATAAGGAGAGGGGTATTAATTAATGCAGGAGGATGTTATCTACATTATACAGAGAGGGGTATTAATTAATGCAGGAGGATGTTCTATACATTATACAGAGAGGAGCTTATAGTAACTGACTGTAACAGTGCTCAGAGTTTCAGTAAAACAAGGAAATAAAATTGTTCTAACCTCTTATATATAAAAATATTATTTACTAGTTTTACTGAAACTCTGAGCACTGTGATGAGCAGTAGGGATGAGCTGTTCGGGTTCGGACGGTTCGGAGTTCGACCCGAACTTTGGCAGTTCGAACGTTCGCGAATTTTGAACTTTTTGGGTCTGTTCGGTTCGAGTTCGAAAAAAAAAAGAAATTTTGAAAAAAGTATAGAAAATGCTTAAAAAAATACTAAAAAATCTAGAAATAAAGAGACTCTTTACTGCAGAATATTATAAGCAACGGTTTATTAGATATTGAATTAAAAACTAATGTGTACGTGGAAAGATTATCAACTCTAAATGACCTCTGTTCACAAACGGGCATAACACCAGGTGTTTTTAGTCTGGTAATCAATTTGATACATTGTACAACATACTGAGGGTGGGGTGGTGTCTGCTTCTGATTGAGATTTGAGAATTAATTTCCCTAAAACATCCTAATATGCTGCATTTAACCCTTTCGCTGCTGAGGCTTTTCACACCTCTGTGCTGAGGTCATTTTTACCGCTTTCGCTCATCATGATTAACCGCGATTGTGTCGCAATATTTTGATATATGACCCAGACATATTATATATCGTTCTTTCCAGCAGACTTGGCAGATTCATAATATGTCATTATTATATGTATACGTTATGTCATGTCTGTATATTATTACAAAAATGCAATAAAATTAGAATTTTCAATAATTTGCGTTTATATTTTGTATGGGGTGCGCTTGTTAAAAAAATTAGAAATGGGGTCTCGTTACATTTTTTTTTGGGGGAAAATTTCGCTTTTTTTAACAAACGCACCGCATCCAAAAATCGTTAGTGCAGCTTTATTGTTCACATTATAATTGAAATGGGAACAATATTGCTGCATTAACAAAACAAAAAACAAAAAAAAACTTGTTTATTTTTTTTAGAATTTCTTTTTAACCACTTCGATGCTGAGGACGCGCTCAGCGCGTCCTCAGCATTCCCGCTGGTATGCGGAGGACGCGCTGAGCGCGTCCTCCCATTGGGGTCAGCGTTCGGCCGGGTTCCGGCCGATCGCTGGCCCCCCCAGTGCGGGCTGACATCCTCGATGTCAGCCGCGCATCCGGAACCGCAGCCGCCGGTATTAGGTGTCATCGCGGCAGCGCGATGACACCTAATTCAGGCGCCCCCCCCGCATGTGCGGAGGAGGCGCCTGAAAGGGAGGGGGGAGGTCCTTCGGACCTCTCTCCCTCCCGATCGGCGGCTCTGCGGGGGTTAACCCAGGCATCATTTGGAAGGGCACAGCCTGCCCTTCCAAATGGTGCCTGGCATTAACCCCTGGGGAGCTGGATCGCGAATCGGCGCTGAAAAGCGCCGGTTCGCGATCCTTTCCCGGAGCTGGCCGACATCTTGGATGTCGGCCAAGCCTCCGGGAACTCCCCCTGAGGACTGGCGTCATCGTGCGTAGCACGATGACGCCAGTCCTGGACTTAACCCCTAACTGCCACCAACTGTGGAGATAGGGAGTTCCAATGAACTCCCTATCTCCCGATCCGTGGCAGTTAGGGGTTAATGTTTGGTATGGTTGGATCGGCCAGAGAATGGCCGTTCCAACGATACCAAACACTACTGTGAAACATTTTGTAAAAAAAAAAAAAAAATGAAAAATAAAAATAAAAAAAAAATTAAAAAAAAAATTATAAAAAAAAAAATAAACACTTTTTTTTCTTTTTTTTGTTTTGTTAATGCAGCAATATTGTTCCCATTTCAATTATAATGTGAACAATGATGCTGCACTAACGATTTTTGTATGCAGTGCGTTTGTTAAAAATAGTGTAATTTTCCCCAAAAAAAAATGTAACGAGACCCCATCTCTAATTTTTTTAACAAGCGCACCCCATACAAAATATAACCGCAATTGCTCGCATGTTAAAATGTGAAAAAAAACACTTTACACATTGTAAATTATTGAAAATACATATTTTATTGCATTTTTTGTTATAATATACAGACATGACATAACGTATACATATAATAGTGACATATTATGAATCTACCGAGTCTGACGGAAAGAACGATATATAATATGTCTGGGTCATATACTAAAATAAGCCTTCAAAACACGTTTAAACATGATGAGCAAAACCGGTAAAAATGACCTCAGCACAGGGGCGGGAAAAGCCTCAGCAGCGAAAGGGTTAAAATATATATATTTTTTTTATTTATTTATTTATTTATTTTAAAACATTTTTCATGCTCATGTTTAGTATCCTTGGAAAAGCCATGCTCTGCCACGGATCGGGAGATAGGGGGTTCCAATGAACCCCCTATCTCCACCATTGGTGGCAGCTAGGGGTTAACTCCAGGACTGGCATCATCGTGCATAGCACGATGACGCCAGTCCTCAGGGGGAGTTCCTGGAGGCTTGGCCGACATCCAAGATGTCGGCCAGCTCCAGGAGAGGATCACGATCCGGCGCTTTTCAGCGCCGATTCGTGATCCGGCTCCCAGGGGTTAATCACAGCCACCGTTTGGAAGGGCAGTCTGTGCCCTTCCAAACGGTGCCTGGATTAACCCCCTGCCCCCCGGCGATCGGGAGGGAGAGAGGTCCGAAGGACCTCCGCCCTCCCTTTCAGGCGCTTCCTCCGCACATGCTGGGGGGGGGCGCCTGAATTAGATGTCATCGCGCCGCCGCAATGACATCTAATTGCTCTGCCGGGGTCCCGGAGTGCTGGGCTGACATCCAAGATGTCAGCCCGCACCGGGGGGCACAGCAATTCGCCGGAATCAGCGCGTCCATAGCACAGGAGAACCACTTGGCTGGACGCGCTGAGCACGTCCTTAGCAGCCAAGTGGTTAACTTGTGTTTGAAAAAAATTCAAAATAACATCTAAGGCTAGGGTCTGATGAGAGCATTTTGTACGGACTGTGCGTCCGTGCAGTACGGACGTACTTACTGACTGACAACAAGGTAGTGGCCACACAGTCCGTTTTTTTCACTGACGTATTTTTTGACTGATGTAGCAGGGAAAATAAATTAAAATGAAAAAACATTCTGTCCGTCAAAAATGCTGGATGTATAAATGCAGTCCATCTGACCTCATTTCATCACTCACACACAAAGCTACACGGACGTTGCGGACGTGGCGCACTCCGCACGTCCGTTCTAGCAGTATTACGTTCTTGCCTAACCTGCGTCCGTTTGCTGCATCCGCCATGTATCCGTACTTCCGTGCGGACGTACTTCGTGTGTGGGGCTCCATTGGTCAGAATGCTATACTGCCACGGACGTACAAATGTGCGGCAACACGGACGTGATAACTGCGCTCGTCTGACCCCAGCCTTAAGCAATGTTAATTTTCACCTCGGGATTAAACATTCACAGGGTTATTCAGAGAGCGGTGAAAAGCAGGAGAATAACTGGAGAAGTGAAAATTCTAGGTCAAAATAGCCAAACCAGAAAAATTCTCCCATTTAACTCACTTTCCAAATTGGCTATTTGGTCTAGATTGTTCTCTTCTCCTGCCAGTTCTCCTGGCTTTCACCGCTCTCTCAGGATTGTTCAGAGAAAGGTGAAAACCAGGAGAATGGCAGGAAAAGAGAACAATCTGGACCAAATAGCCGATTTGGAAAGTAAGATAAGGCTAGGGTCAGACTAACGCATTTTTCACAGCGACCGTCAAAAAGTGCGTCCGAACGCATTGCCTTATTTTTTCACGGAATGCGCGAAAACGGTCATACGATGCGCATTTTTGTGCGTAAATTTTTTACGGATCCAAACCAGGAAACTTTGGGTGTCTGGACGTTATGTTGGCCGGACATGAGCAGGGTCTGACGTCTCCAAATCACGCACACACGCTGCTAGTGGACGCAGCGCACTCTGTACTTCCGTACTAGCGGTTCTGCGTTCTCGAAAAAATGCGTTCATTTTCCACTTGCGTTGCGCAGCCGGACTTTCGTGCGACCGTACTTCGTATATTGGCCGTCATTGCCCGTCATTTGCTGCTAGTGCGGCCGTGATTAAGTGCGCCTAAATGCATGTTAAAAATTCGCTAGTCTGACCCCAGCCTAAATGGGAGAATTTTTCTGGTTTGGCTATTTTGACCTAGAATTTTCCATTCTCCAGTCATTCTCCTGCTTTTCACCGCCAAAAAAATCAGTAAACTTTTTCTGCGTATCCGAAAATGTCTCCTCTTTTCATACAGACTGCCGCCCAAAGCAGTTGTTTATGGATAGATTAAAAGGAAAAGCATTTACCGTCATATGAAACGTCATTTTTTGGTTTTTACATATTTCTATACATCCTAGAAATCCGCCACTTCACAGGCAGGTTATGGGGACCTCCTAGGCACGATATTTGAAGGAATTTTTCGTTTTTATTTTTAACCCTTATTTCATGGAAAACTCACTGTCCCTTTAAAAACGTTTTTTTTTTTTACTTTTTGTCCTTGTTTCCTGTCCCCCAGGGCACTACCCAGACCCCCATACACTTTTTATGGCAAATATCTAGCATATATGCCCTCTTGGAGGGCACTCTAAAAAACCGAATTTTCAGCCCCATTGACTTGTATGGGGTCCGGGTTCGGACCAGAACATTTGGAAAGTTCGGGTTCGGCTTCGAACCGAACTCGGGGAGTGTTCGGCTCATCCCTAATGAGCAGCAGTCAGTTACTGTAACAGCTTTGCCTGGCACATTGTGCTGAGAGTGAGTGATACTGTAACAAGCAGCGATCTCAGCCCTCTGAGGAGCCACTACAATAGTAATTGTATCCACTGGTTTTCGGATGAACGAAATTAGTTTTCATACTAAAGAACTGAAAACGAATTTCTTTAGCAACTAAATAAATTGCATTTTAGGACTAATCCATTAGTTCAAAACGAAATTTTGTGCTGTGCACATGTCTAAAAAGCATTTTCTTGCACGATAACTTCCCTTTTTTCCCCCATCCAACCCAAAATTTAAAGGACTGGCTGTAACTGGTTAGGACGTTTTCTATGACAAGTTAGTATTTGAGCAAGTTTCAAGACAGACGTTTGGTGAATATTAAAGAAAAATGCTCTAGATTCTATTATTTATAAATATGCTTCTGGGTTTATCTGAGCGCCTTCCAAACTGGGGCCAATCCAAATCAACCCAAACGAGCCAAAATTTTACTTTGAAACCAGATTTCCATTGATAATAACGTGTCACGCCGGCTAAAGAACAGGCAAGACTTAAAACTCAGAATAATGATACAAAAATAATAAGAGTAATAATAACAATATAAAAATAATAATACTCACAAAATATTTACCTCTATTATCCAGGTAGATGAAGGAATAAGTGTTCCACCTATTGGTCTATTTTCAGATTATTCCATCCTGAACTTTTATATTTTTTACAATTTTTTAATATGTTACAGTGGAAAATTTGTTCTTTTTTTCCCCCCATTCTATGGTGCACAACTACTAGCTGATGCAAATGGACACGGCCTCCGTCCCCATTCTCACCTGTAGGATCCTCTCCAGGAGAGAATTAAGGTCCTTTTGAGCCCAAGGGGCACTTGACCATGCAAACCGTTTGCACTCACCCACCGTGGGGTGGTCTCACATCACCACTGATAGGGAGTGGTGTTTGGGAATGCCTTTTTTTTTTTTTGAAGCCCTGACAGGCCAAACGATGGACCATGTGTCCTTATCCTACTCAGGAAATTCACATACTTGAAAAAATAAGGATCATTACATTTAAAAAATGCTACCACTTGACTTGGAATGGCCGCTGAACCACAACAGGAGCTACCACTTGAGATAGAATGGCAACCAAGCCACAACTGGAGATACCACTTGAGATAGAATGGCTGTCAAGCCACAACAGATGCTACCACTTGATTTGGAATGACAGCTGAGCCACAATAGGTGCTACCACTCGAGATAGAATGGAAGCCAATCCACAACAGGAGTTATCACTTGACTTGGAATGACAGCTCAGCCACAACAGGAGGTACCACTTGACTTGGAATGACAGCTGAGCCACAACAGCAGTTACCACTTGACTTGGAATGGCAACCAAGCCACAACAGGACTTACCTCTTGAGTTAGGTGCTACCACGACTTTGAATGGCAGCTGAACCACAACAGGAGCTTCAACTTGAGATAGAATGGCAGCCAATCCACAACAGGAGTTACCACTTGACTTGGAATGACAGCTGAGACACGACAGGAGTTACCACTTGACTTGGAATGGCAGCCGAGCAACAAAAGGAGTTACCACTTGCCTTGGAATGACAGCTGAGCCACAACAGGAGTTACCACTTGACATATAATGGCAGCCGAGCCACAACAGGAATTGCCACTTGACTTGAAATGACAGCTGAGCCTCAACATTAGCTACTAGGGATGGACGTTCGGTTCGATGCATTCGAGAGTTCGCATCGAACATCGCATGGTCGACAGTTTGCGAACATTTCCGCGTGTTCGTCTCGAGTTCGCCCACAATGCACCACTGATGGACCACAATGCAGTTTTCCACTTCCCATAAGCATGTAATTGGCTAGAGCCCTGGACCTGACCACAAGACAGGTGCAAGACTATGCCAATCACGGCTCAGAGTCCTGATTGGGCAAATTTTGCCCAATCATGGGCTCACAGAGCTAAGTCCCGTAGCACACTATATAAGGTTTTCAACCCAGCCCAGTCAGCACGTGTTTTTCTGCAGGAGTGAGAGGAGATTGTTCTGTCAGTGTGTCTTCTCACTGCCAGTGACAGCTATTGGGGGGGTCTCACTTGTTGCAGATATCTGGGAATTGGTGGAAAGTGTGTCTTTTCAGTCAGTGACAGCAGCAATTTGGGGGGCTCACTTGTTGCAGATATCTGGGAATTGGTGGAAAGTGTGTCTTCTCAGTCAGTGACAGCAGCAGTTTGTAGGGCTCACTTGTTGCACATATCTGGGAATTAGTGGTGGAAAGTGTGTCTTCTCAGTCACTGACAGTCAGATATCAGGGGGTGTCACATACTTCCAAATAATTTATGGGAATTGTAATCTGTGTCTTCTCATTGCCAGCTATTGGGGTCTCACTTCTAGCAGATATCTGGGAATTGTTATAATCTGTGTCTTGTCACTGCTGCCAGCTATCAGGGTGTCTCGCTGAGTTATAGCAGAGTTCTGCATATCTCCAATCTTTATACCATACCATACCATATGGTGCAGGACTACCTAGGGGCAAGGGCAGACCTGGATACCTTTCCAGCAGATGATCCACTGGTTTACTGGGTGTTGAGATTGGATCACTGGCCAGAACTTAGTCAATATGCTATGCAGCTACTAGGTTGCCCTTCATTCAGCGTGCTTTCTGAAAGGACGTTCAGTGCCACTGGAGGTTTTGTCACAGACAAAAGAGCGCGTCTGTCCACCGACTCTGTAGACCGGCTGACATTTATAAAAATGAATCAGTCCTGGATCAGCAGTTATCAATCCCCTGATGCTGACGTAACGGAATAGATCGGGGATCTCTTCTGCATTCCCAAAACCTCCACCACTGAACTTTTCCACAATACCACAAAGGGGTTACTTACGGTGTGAAGGCACTTGCTGCCACCAAAGGCACAATATTTGGGTGCACTGACGCCTGTACCAGATTCATATCTTTAGAGGGGTTACGGTGTGACGGCACTGTTGCTGACTCTAAAGGCCCAATTTTAAAGCACCTATTGTTACTTTTATTCAAAGCCTGCATACGTTTCACAATAATTTAGCAAAAAAATCACTAAACTTGTTCTGCGTGTCCTAAAATGTCTCCTCTTTTCATACAGACTGCCGCCCCAAGCAGTTGTTTATGGATAGATTAAAGGAAAACCATTTACCGTCATTTGAAATGTCATTTTTTGGTTTTTACATATTTCTATACATCCTACAAATCCGCCACTTCACGGGCAGGTTATGGGGACCTCCTAGGCACGATATTTGAAGGAATTTTTCGTTTTCATTTTTAACCCCTATTCCATGGAAAACTCACTGTTCCTTTAAAAACTTTTTTTAAAACTTTTTTTCCTTGTTTCCTGTCCCCCAGGGCACTACCCAGACCCCCATACACCTTTTATGGCAAATATCTTGCATATATGCCCTCTTGGAGGGCACTCTAAAAAACGAATGTTCGAGGCCCATTGACTTGACAGCCAAAACACAACAGGAGCTACCGCTTGAGATAGAATGGCAACCAAGCCAAAAGAGGAGTTACTGTTACCGGAGTCAACTTTCAGCCTGGTTCTCCTTCATTACCACTTGACTTGGAATGATAGCTGAGCCACAAAACAGGATTTACCACTTTACATATAATGGCAGCCGAAACACAACAGTAGATACTACTTGAATTGGAATGACAGCTGAGCCACAATAGGAGTTACCACTTGACTTGGAATATCAACTCAGGCGCTAATATTTGTGAGTGCAGCTGTGCAAGTTAACAATTTATGTTAGAGCCACATCTGGAATCGAGCCTCGTGTCTGGTCGGTCTGTTCATGCAGTGTTTGATTGCAATAGGTTAGATACAATTAGCAATGATCCCATAAAATCGCCTTTTATTGCTCCAATTATTAATATGTTGATTAATCGCAGGTGTTTTACTATACACAGCATACCACCACGATGAAAGTGACAGATCACCGCAAACCCTCCCGATCGTACGTGTCGATGGACATGAGGACAGACGTGTCCATGGCCCCTCCGGAGAGCCAGTGTCTGCGGTTCCTCCTTTGCTTCCATAACCTGACTCCCCACTCCTGTCTTTGTTACATTGTTATTATAAATTATAAAGCCATTATTTCCCTGCCTCGCTGCATTCTTTCAGCCCAGCAGAAGAATTTTAATGTATTTATTTTTTAGGGCTGCTGGGTGAGCTGGAGGGTCGCCCTGCAAAGTCCCGCAGCAGAACCGTTACAAAGCAATGATAAGAAAACTTAAAGATTCGACTTCAGGGGGTGCCTGGCGTTCTCTGTATCTGGAAGGAATCCACGTCTCTCGCCCACCTCATGTCTCCATATCTGTCCCTTCTGCAACTGATTACCCTACCTGGAAGCCTTCAAAACATACTGACCCCCCGTCATAGCGGACAATTAACACACCGTGTGCCCACGTGCCGTTACATGTGAATCACTTTGACTTTAACCCTTAATATTATGTGTTACACTCTACTCACCCTAACCGCTTTAGCTTATTAAAGTGGTCTGGATGTGAGGGTGCCCCCACTACCGGCAGCCCCGATGGTGGGATTGCTGGGTGAAGTGGAGAAGTTTCCAGTGTCACCAGCAGCCGGGATTTTAGAATTTTTGACGGTCCCCAGATCGGTCACTAGTGATGTCACACAATATTAAAAAAGATTACTTTAATGAGTTAAGAGATAAATTCTTTAGCACAACAATGTACACGTGCAAGTTGTGTTTCAGGGGAGGGGTTTTGTATGGGTGTGGCCTCCTGTGGGTGCGACACAAGGAGGACCCGTGATCTCCTATTGCCCGGGGGACCCATTAGTTGTCCATCCACCCCTGGAAACATGTGACAGGCGGCAGGTCCACAGAGAAACCACTTTATTCATCGGACACCATGATGACAGCTCAAACTCCGCCCCCCGGATGTTTCTCCCATGATTCTCTGGCCATCGATTTGCATTTAAAGAATTCTGAGAATTGAAGGTTTTAACATTTGCGGGGCCGGAGATTGAGATCCCTGCTTTAAGTATCTCTTTGTTGTACGTAAATATTTAGGAAAGTAATCAAGGCTCAGGAATGTTTCTCCAAGTTTTTTTTCTTCTTTAACCAATTTACATATTTTTATAAATGAGTTTGTGGCAAAGTATATGGAGGTTGGCAGCTGAAGGGTTAAGGCTTTGTTGCTTTGATACATTTATTCTGCTGGGGGGATATTATGTATCTCAGAGTATTATTATTGTATTCTTTCCTTGTTTTCTTTTCAAACACGATTGTTGCAGATTTCTGCAAAATGTAACACCTTGAGACACACAGAGTAACAAAGGATAACGCAGGGTGCTTCGCACGACGCACCTCCAGCATTCGAAAGGTTAAAGCGTTTCGCAATCGACCCCCTGTAAGAAGCATTTTCTGAACACCTGTCTCGGGCACAGCAAATTCCTGCAACGTGCGCACGATCCTGTGTGTCGAATCACAGCCCAGCTGCGGAATTCCTTTTCCAAAGCAGACAATTGTGTGCAATCACCTCCAGGCTTCCAATCCTGGAACTTTATCAGGAGGCGCAAGCTCTTTTGATGTTAAGCCCCCCGGGAGGCAGACAGGCCATGCTCATCCTCACCATTCCCAGGATCCCACCAGCTTCATTATTATCGGCGGGACGGTTGAGGAGCTCAGCCCTGACCCCTGCAGAGGCCGCAGAGACCCCATGAAGAGCATGTCAAGAGCTCGGGGTCCTGGTTCAGTCTGCAGACATATTGGCGCAATGTACCGAGCCTGATAGATACTTAAAATATCACAGATCAGGCTGAAAGTCCCAACCTTAGAACCTGCCAATACGGGAAACTCAGGGAATGTCGCCGGGGGTGGGGCCAGAGATAAAGCTATTACTAGACGTTTCAGATGATGTCACGACCTATGTCATTAAAATGTTATTTAGAACAAGAGCAAAGTGTCTTATTTACAGCGAGAGAATCTAACAGCATCAATTATACATTACAAACTCATTGTTTTATGGCTGTGCAGCTCTGTTATACACATGCACACCCTGAATATATGGAGGAACCCCTAAAAAGACACTCACACACACCCTGAATATATGGAGGAGCCCCTAAAAAGACACCCGCACACCCTGACTATATGGAGGAGACCCCTAAAAATACACCCGCACACCCTGAATATACAGAGCAGCCCCTAAAAAGACACCTGCACACCCTGAATAAATGGAGGAACCCCTAAAATGACACCCACACACCCTTACTATACAGAGCAGCCCCGGAAAAGACACCCACACACCCTGAATATATGGAGGAGCCCCTAAAAAGACACCCACACACCCTGAATATATGGAGGAACCCCTAAAAAGACACCCACACACCCTGAATATATGGAGGAGCCCCTAAAATGACACCCGCACTCCCTGAATATATGGAGGAGCCCCTAAAAATACACCCACACACCCTGAATATATGGAGGAACCCCTAAAAAGACACCCACACACCCTGAATATATGGAGGAGCCCCTAAAAAGACACCCACACACCCTGAATATATGGAGGAACCCCTAAAAAGACACCCACACACCCTGAATATATGGAGGAGCCCCTAAAAAGACACCCGCACACCCTGAATATATGGAGGAGCCCCTAAAAAGACACCCGCACACCCTGAATATATGGAGAAACCCCTAAAACGAGGTATATTAGAAGAAAAAAGAGGAACAGAGGGATTTGGGCGCATAATATGTGCTGTCTGTTCACATATTTTATAAAATAAATAAAAATTCTGTTAGGTAAATGAACGCTCTTGTTCCTGTCTTCCACAGGTGATGGGGCTCCAGCTTCAGGCAATGAGAACGCATTTCCCCACTTCCTTTAGCAAACCCATAACTGTTTTAAGGCGCTGGAATTGGGAGGCATTTGGCAGAGCCTTTGTAAGGTTTAGAGGGTTAATATTAAGAGAGTTTATTTGTTGATTAATTTATTCATTAAATCATTTCAAGCTGTTTGTCTGTTGATGAGCAGCTCCCATTGCTTTCCCGGGGCTTTTGTCTCACACTTAAAACCGTTTTGGTTAAAAATAATCTGGATTATTATTATCCGTTATTTATGTAGCGCCACAGATTCCACAGCGCTGTACAAGATCGATGTAGAAGGGGTTGATACTAGAGTTGCCAAATCAGCCGTGTTTTCCCAGACACGTATAATGTATTCATGCTGATGGTTAGTGCATGAAAAATGCCACCACGCAGCATGTGTAATCCATACGATGCAGGTAAGAAATCAAAAAGGAATCCCGGGTGACCCGCCTTGATTTCCTTCCTGCATCATATTAATTATTCATGTTGCAGGGCAGCACTTTTCCCTGTGCTCTCCCTTAGGGATGAGCCGAACACCACCATGTTCGGTTCGCATTCAAACTCGAACAATTTCAAAGGTTCGAGTTCGAACGCGAACACGAACCGAACACAATGCAAGTCAATGGGACTCAAAAGTTTGATTTTTAGAGTGCCCTCCAAGAGGGCATATATGCAAGATATTTGCCATAAAAGGTGTATGGGGGTCCGGGTAGTGCCCTGGGGGACAGGAAACAAGGACAAAAAGTGTAAAAAAAAAAAGTTTTTAAAGAAACAGTGAGTTTTCCATGAAATAAGGGTTAAAAATAAAAACGAAAAATTCCTTCAAATATCATGCCTAGGAGGTCCCCATAACCTGCCCGTGAATAGGCGGATTTGTAGGATGTATAGACACATGTAAAAACAAAAAAATGACGTTTCAAATGACGGTAAACGGTTTTCCTTTAATCTATTTATAAACAACTGCTTGGGGCGGCAGCCTGTATGAAAAGAGGAGACATTTTAGGACATGCAGAACAAGTTTAGTGTCTTTTTGGCTAAATTATGGTGAAACTTATGCAGGCTTTGGATGAAAGTAACAATAGGTGCTTTAAAATTGGTCCTTTGGTGGCAGCAACAGCAAGTGCCTTCACACCGTAACCCCTCTGTGGTATTGTGGAAGAGTGCAGGGTTGGACCCTGCAGTCCAAAAAATTAAAATGATATAAATCTGGTAATATAGGCATCAGTGAGCTGTATCCCCTCCTTTTTTTCATGATTGTTTGGCTATATAAACGGCATTATTCTGAAAGAACACCATATCCCTGATGAAGTCTTGCGTGTAGCAGAGACGAAACGCGTTGGATGGTGTTCCAACTTTTTTATTCATGTTATTTTAATTAAATTGTTTTTTATTGGAGCCACTGCTCTTCTGATTTTCTTTCAATGAGCCTGATTCCTGTTCCACTGACTGACCAAACAAGCCTGGAGGAATTCCTTGACGTTATTCTGATGGTCCGGAGTTCAGGAGGCAACACAATCTATCAGGAGAGGGTAACCAAGTACCTGCTATGTGCCTGATTAAGTTATTTATCTTGTGAGTGCCAATCCAGCGGGGGCATAATTGATTAAATGTAGTATCTGCAGTCTGCACTATGTGTGTATTGATTTGTCTTGCAGATTATGCTTCACAATTCTCTTTCCTTTATACATCCTGTTGGCATTGAGGGGACAGTGCTGTTGTACGAAGCCTAGCAGATACGTATTATTTTATTATTGGGAGTGGTCACTAAATTTTTCTTGTTCCTAATATAGGCGTCAGTGTCAGTGCAGCCAAATATTGTGCCTTTGGTGGCAGCAAGTGCCTTCACACCGTAACCCTTTTGTGGTATTGTGGAAGAGTGCAGTGGTGGAGGTTTTGTGAATGCAGAAGAGATCCCCGATCTATTCCGTTACGTCAGCATCAGGGGTTTGATAGCTGCTGATCCAGGACTGATTCATTTTTATAAATGTCAGCCGGTCTACAGAGTCGGTGGACAGATGCACTCTTTTGTCTGTGACAAAACCTCCAGCGGCACTGAACGTCTTTTCAGAAAGCACGCTGGATGAAGGGTAACCTAGTAGCTGCATAGCATATTGGCTAAGTTCTGGCCAGTGATCCAATCTCAACACCCAGTAAGCCAGTGGATCATCTGCTGGAAACGTATCCAGGTCTGCCCTTGCCCCTAGGTAGTCCTGCACCATATGGTGAAGACGCTGGCAATGGGTGCCTACATTTGACGTCCTTGGGCGTCGTGGACTAAACAAATTTAAAAAGGCATCAGTCAAGTGGCCACGGCCTTCACCGCTCTTCCTCAGATCATCTTCAGCCTCAGAAGCACCTGTGTCATCACTTTGTAACCTACCAGTGCCTGGAAAGGTGTTACAGAAGTGTTGCTTTAGAGCGTACTCAAGTTGTTTCATCCTGTGCTCCCTCTGTGCGGGCAGGATGAGCTCTGTAACTTTACCCTTGTATCGTGGATCAAGAAGGCTTGCCAACCAGTAATGATCCCTCTCCTTGATAGCATGAATCCTGGGGTCCTTTAGCAGGCTTTGCAAGATAAGGGAGCCCATGCAGCGTAGGTTGGAGGTGGCATTAGCTTCCGAGTCTCCCTGGTCAATGAGGAGGATGACCCCATCGTGAACTTCCTCCTCCCAGCCACATACTAGTCCTTGTGTTTCTGGGCACACAAAACATGCCCTTGAAGAATCCCCACCTTCAATTCCCCCACTACTTAAATATTCCTCCTCCTCCTCCTGTCTGATCTGAGGAGGACCCGCTGGAATGCTGTCTGCGGAAAGACTGGGGCCTTCAGAGCTAGGGAAGGCCTCCTCTTCCTCCTGCTTCTCTAGAGCCACATCTATAATTCCCCGCAGAGTGTGCTCCAGCAGGAACACTAAAGGAATTGTGTCACTGATGCATGCACTGTCCCTGCTCACCATCCTCATTGCCTCCTCAAATGGTGACAGTACAGTGCATGCATCCTTGATCATCAGCCACTGCGGGGGGGAAAAAAAACAAGTTGACCTGAACCTGTCCTTGTGCCATACTCACACAGGTACTTGTTGATGGCCCTCTGCTGCTTGTGCAGACGCTGCAGCATTGCTAATGTCAAGTTCCACCTGGTGTTCATGTCACAGATCAGACGGTTTGTGGGAAGGTGGAATTCTCTTTGAATTTCTGCCAGGCGAACAGTTGCTGGGAATGACCGTCTGAAGTGGCTGCCAGCCCTAGGTACCTGGTTAGGAAACGCTGTACCACCAGATTTAGGACGTGTGCTAGGCATGGTACATGCGTCAATTTACTCTTGTGTAGGGTGGAGAGAAGGTTGCTGCCATTATCGCAGACGATCATTCCCAGCTCAAGCTGGCATGGTGTTAACCATCTCTGCACCTGCCCCTGCAGAGCTGACAACATTTCTGACCCGGTGTGGCTCCTGTCCCCTAAACAAACCAGCTCAAGCACAGTATGGCATCTTTTTGCTTGAGCCATTGCGTAGACCCTGTCAGGCGTCGGTTTAACTGCCACTTCGCCAGAGACAGAGAAGGAGGAGGAGGAAGAGGTGGTGGTGGTGGAGCAGACAGACCTCATACAAGCAGCTTTATGGAGGCGTGGTGGATGAACAAGCTCCAGCACAGAGTCCCGTCTTGGATCCCTCCCAGCTGCAATCAGAGTTACCCAGTATGCCGTGAAGGAAATATAACGGCCCTGTCCATGCTTATTGGACCACTTGTCTAAAGTCACATGCACCTTGCTGCTGACTGCCTTTCCCAATGACTCCATAACATTGTCTTCCACGTGCTGGTATAGTGCTGGAATGGCCTTCCGTGAAAAGTAATGGCGTTTTGGAACCTGCCACTGTGGTACAGCACATTCAGCAAATTCACAGAAGGAAGCAGAGTCCACCAGCTGGAAAGGCAGCAGCTGCAATGCGAGTAATTTTGCTAAGCTGGCATTTAGACGCTGTGCTTGGGGATGGTTGGGACTATATTTTTTCTTATGCTGCAGCAGCTGGGGCAATGTAATCTGACTGCGTAAATCTTCAGCTGATGGGATGCTGTCACATTGAGAGGAAGGACCTGGTACATCCATTACTGTAGCATCATCCCTGTTAGTGGAGGTTGGAGTCAATGACATGGCAGGACATATAGTGGGGGTAGAGACAGGTGAGGAGGACCTATGCAAAGTTTTGCGCCAACGAGATGCGTGGCAGGTGATCATATGTCGCCTCAAGCACGTGGTACCTAATCATCCGGTGTCTTTCCCACGCTTGAGCCTCATCTGACATAGATTACAAATAGCAATGGTGCGGTCTGCTGCACATTTCTTACAGAACTCCCAGACAGCAGAGTTCCAGGATGTGTGCTTTGAGACAACAGCGCTCTGCACCTGAGCAGCTCTGACATCTGATGCCTTGAACTGGCTAGTGCTACAGTTGGTCATAGAGGACGTTGTGCCTCGTGTTTGTTGTGCCTCCTCCTGACTTGACTCCTCTGTTCGATCAGGCACCCAGGTGGAGTCAGTGACCTCATCATCATTGTCATCACCCCCTCTCTCCTCATCACTGGAGCCAACTTGGCAGTATGCTGCAGCTGCTGGGGCATCATGAGTGCCAGTTATTTGTGTGTCACTGGCACCCCCTTCCTCTAGGTTGATTATACTCCCTTCCTCAACCTCAGAGATTGAATCAGAGCACTGTACTTGCTGCGCATCAAGCAGCATGTCACTGTCATTGTAGTCAAACAATTCAGCTGACTCCTCTGTGTGTGATAGTGAGGCTACGGCAGGAGTAGCTGTGGACATGGAGGCTGCATTAGATGCTTTGGCAGCTGAGGTGGACTGTAAAGCACTACAAGTCTGGCTGGCAGAGGACTCGTAGGATGAGGATGGCCTGGTTAGCCAATCCACCAAATCCTCTGTATGTTGCTGCTACTTAAGACGGCCAGCACCAGTTAGAAAGGACAAGCGTGCCCCTGCAGAGGATGCACCGCGTCCACGACGACCAGAGGCACAGCATCCCTCTTATCTGTGCCTGGGAGCGTCTGCCTGTCCTTTTTGGTCTTTCTGACATGGTAAGTGATATATAGAATAGATTAAAGATATACAGAACTCTGATTCAACTCTGTTATAAAAATTGGAGATATGCTGCAGAACTCTGATTCAACTCTGGTATAAAGATTAAAGATTTCCAGAACTCTGGTATAACTCAGTGAGACACCCTGATAGCTGGCAGCCAGTGACAAGACACAGATTACAATTCCCAGAAACCTCCTATAAATCAGTGAGACCCCCTGATGGGTGGCGGTGAGAACACACAGATTAGAACAATTCCCAGATATTTTGTAGAAATGAAACCCCCACAATTGCTGGTGGCAGTGAGAACACAAAGATTAGAACAATTCCCAGATATTTTGTATAAATGACTGACCCCCAAAATACTTGATGGCAGTGAAAACACACAGATTACAGCAATTCACAGATATCTTCTAGAAGTGAGACCCCCACATTTGCTGGTGGCAGTGAGAACACACAGATTACCACAATTCCCAGATATTTTGTAGAAATGAGACCCCCACAATTGCTGGTGGCAGTGAGAACACACAGATTAGAACAATTCCCAGATATTTTGTATAAATGACTGACCCCCAAAATAGATGGTGGCAGTGAGAACACAAAGATTACAACAATTCCAAGATATTTTGCAGAAATGAGACCCCCAAAATAGATGGTGACAGTGAGAACACAAAGATTAGAACAATTCCCAGATGTTTTGTAGAAATGAGCCCCCCCCCCCCAATAGCTGCTGTCAGACTGGCAGTGAGAACACACACTAACAATCTCCTCTCAAAAACACGTGCTGGGGCTGAAAGGGACGCCTTTGCATGCTGGCTGTAGCCAATTACAAGCTTCATCAGGCCAGTGGAAAAGTGCATTGTGGTCCATTGTGGTGCATTGTGGGCGAACATGTGGCGAACACGCGGAAATGTTTGTAGTTCGCGAACATGCGAACAGGCGGTGTTCGAATCGAACTCGGAACCGATCGAACCGAACAGCTCATCCCTACTCTCCCTCTGCATAAAATAATAATATGTGTCCAGGAAAACATGGCCGACCTGGCGACCCTAGTTGATACATTAGATTGTTATTTGTTTGCTTGTATTTCTCTTTTTTTTTCGGCGGCTCGTCCGCAGATGGGAAAAGTTTCTGCTGGGGGCGAGCGGGTCAGATGGAGAATGTATTTTTTATTTTATTTACTGGGATATTAGCATGAGGATGGGAGGGCGGGCCTGAGCAAACAAAAGAAGAATAATATAATAAAAAACTGAGTAATGTCTGTCAAGGACCTCCGCTGGGGCGAGTGAGCAGAGGAGCTGTGATGGATCGGAGCCCGCTGGTTCCTGTCTGCATGTCGAAAGCCACCCCCAGGCTAGCGGCAATTACTATTCTTGTTGTGACTGCAGACCTCTGGCATTTCTGCTGCAAAATGCCCAAAAAGGTTATGGTTATTATCTCTCCGTGCACAATGTGACACCTATTGGCAAGACTTGGTACTGCATCGCGACAAGACTGACATTGACATAACGCACCTTTTAGTGAATAAGCCAGAGGGAAACCAGTCAACCTCTTTATTAAGTTCCTGGTTCCTTTGTCTGAGATGTTAACCCTTTATGGACCACTAGGGTTGCCAGATCATCTATGTTTTCCCAGACACATATAATTTATTCATGCTACATAGTTACTTAGGCTGAAAAAAGCCACGCGGCCATCGAGTTCAGCCTTTCACACATCACCTACTGCTGCTGATCCAACAAAGCAAAAAACCCCAGTCTGAAGCGCTCGCCAATATGCAACAGACTTGGGAAATATTCCTTCTTGACCCCAGATAGCGTCAGATTTCTCCTTGGATCAAGAAGCTTTTACCCACATATTAAATATTATAACCCTTAATATTCTGTGTCTGCAGGAAGTCATCCAGTTGTTGTTTAAATGTCTGTACAGTCTCTGACCCAACCACCTCAACAGGCAGAGAATTCCACAGCTTTATTGTTGTATAAATTTATCGGACTCCTCTGAGGCCCGTATATTTTTATATAAAGTTATCAGACCCCTCTAAGGCCCCATATATATTTATATAAAGTTATCAGACCCCTCTAAGGCCCCGTATATATTTATATACATTTATCGGACCCCTCTGAGGCCTCGTATATATTTATATAAAGTTATCAGATCCCTCTGAGGCCCCGTAAATATTTATATAAAGTTATCAGACCCCTCTGAGGCCCTGTATATATTTATATAAAGTTATCAGATCCCCTATATTGCCCCGTATATATTTATATAAATTTATCGGACCCCTCTGAGGCCTCGTATATATTTATAGAAAGTTATCGGACCCCTCTGAGGCCCAGTATATATTTATATAACGTTATCAGACCCCCTCTAAGGCGCCATATATATTTAAAGAAAGTTATCAGACCCCTCTGAGGCCCTGTATATATTTATATAAAGTTATCAGATCCCCTATAATGCCCGTATATATTTATAGAAAGTTATCAGACCCCTCTGAGGCGCCATTTCTCTAAACTAAACATTTTTAAGCTTGTTAGCATTTCCTCACAACTTAAATCTTCCATTCCCCTTATTATTAATTTAGTTGCCCGTCTCTGCACTTTTTCTAGCGCCATAATATCCTGACAGTTCATGTAAAATACAACCCTGCAGTATGTAGTGTTGATGCAAGACATTAGAGTGACACCCCAGCTCAACTGCTTTGATTTGGCACCTGGTTTTCATGTCAAAGCATATAAAGTGCCCATGTTGCAGGGCAGCACTTTTCCCTGTGCTCCCCTCTGCATGAAACATGTCCAGGAAAACATGGCCGATCTGGCAACCCTACATGGTGGTCTTTGTCATCATGCAGTACACTGCTTTAACACCCAGCAATGGCATAGCGCAGGGGTCAGTTACGGTGGCCCCCCAGATGTTTTGGAGCTCCATCTCCCATGATGTTCAGGCACTCGATTAGGCTTTCTGCGGCTCATGGGAAATGTAGTTTCAAAGACACCAGTAGGACCAAAGTTGCTGATTCCTGCTCTAATATTAGGTTTCAAATACTCCAATCCGGCCGATGTTTACATTGGTGATCAATACACCTTGCGGCACGCAGACACGCGCATGCACGCACAAACATTTTTGCCTTCATTAATTTTAATGGACAGAGTCTCCAAACTCTGGCAAACCCACTGTGCCGCCGAACAAACCCCACCGCAACGATTCCCATCCGCCCAGCTGCCCAGACGCTTATCGAGCCGCCTGATTGATATTTCGAGGTCTTTGGTGGAAAGCGCTGGGTCGCGTTCCCTTCCTGCTCACAATCTGACACTCTTCCAACACCGTCTGCCATGGAGTGGTCTCCCGGACTCCTGATAACCTCCTCTTACCCCGTGCATTTTATGCCAGGGGCTCTAATCCCGCCAAGATATTAACCCTCCGGCAACAAAACCAGCTGGCGCGTCCCAAACCATCGCACTCCGTGTACAGCTGACACTTTAGAGGTTACAGTTACAAGTATTTATAAAGCACCAACATGTTCCGTAGCGCTGTACAATGGGTGAGACTCACTAACCTCCAAATCGGACAGGGAAATTCAACCGTTCATTGCAATTACGGGGCAATTCCTCTATTTCCTAAACCGATTTCACCAAAATTAACAGCAAAATACGGTGCAATTCACCGCAATTCCACACAAATCGCTCTGAAAATTCAGCGAAATGCCCTGATTTTCGGTGTTTCAATACGATATTTTTAAATAGGCGAATCCAATTTAATATATATATATTTCAAGATTATTCTTTTCCTTTTTTTCAAAAACCCATTTTACTATTTTATTTTATTAGCACTCCTTTTTGGATTATTTAGATGAAACTTTCGATTTTCTTTCTTTTTTTTAAAAAAAAATAAATTTTTTCAATTTTAGCAAAAAGCTTTTTTATTCTTTTTTAAAGGACCTTTTTTTATAATTTAGACACATTTTAAAACATTTTATTGATTTATACTCCTATTAATCCTGAAAAATGCTTAACAGATCCTTAAAAATCAGTAAATAAAGAGACTTTTTGCTGCAGATTAAAATAATAAACGGTTTATTAGATATTGGGTAAAAACGGGAATATTTTTAACATTGAAGCCTATGGGATTCGCCTGAATAAACCTGCCGAATGAAACCACTGAACATCAGGGCATTTCACTGACATTTCTCTGCTGTTCGGTGTCTGTGAATAGATTAACCATTGCTTCTCTATGGGGGATTTCACTGCCGCCGAACAGGCACCGTACTTGCTGCAGTTTGTCAAAATTTGGCGAACTGCCTCCTCTCTGAATAGCCAAATGGCCCCGAAATTGCACCATACGGGGAAATTCATTTTGGTGCCAGATTGGCTCTCTCTAAATAACCCTGATAATGTGTTTGATTATTTGTCACAGTATCACGGGGATTCAGGTTCACAGGATACCCCAAATCCGTCATATTGTGCTTTACAGGTATAATGTGTTTTGTAGTGTGTTTTATAATGGGTTTTATATTGTGTTTTATGTTGTGTTTTATAGTGTGTTTTACCGTGTGTTTTATAGTGTGTTTTATAATGTGTTCTATATTGTGTCTCATAATGTGTTCTATATTGTGTTTTATAATGTGTTTTGTGTTGTGTTTTATCATGGGTTTTATATTGTGTTTTATAAAATGTTTTATGTTGTGTTTTATAATGTGTTTTCAATCGAGTTTTACTATCAGGGTTATTCAAAGAGATCCGAATGGCTGCCGAAAGGGAACCGAACGCTGAAAATCAGCGTTCAGTTACCTTTCCTGGCCATTCAGCTATTCAGAGAGCAGGCAGTTCGCCAAATCTTGGCGAATTGCCTGCACATACGGTGCCTGTTCGGTGCCTGTTCGAGGGCAGTGAAATCCCCATAGAGAAGCACTGCTTCGGCTATTCAGAGAACACAAACCAGCAGTATAATATTCTGCCGTAGAGTCTCTTTATTTATATATTTTTCGGGATATTTTAAGCATTTTTTGGGATTTTTTTGCCAAACAATTTTTTCCAATTTTTAAAAAAAACATTTTTAAATGTTTGTTCTTTTTTCTGTAACAGCCCTTTTTATTATCATTCATTGGATATTATATGTAAATATCAGGCATTTTCGCTCAGTAGTTTCTTTGCAAACAGTGTTTCACTTTTCAAACATTCAAGCATACTGTTTGTTTTTTTTTCACTCCATTCGTCTGCGGTGTCGGGTTTTTCCGGCGGCTGCGCTGCGTGTGATCAGCTCCTGCTCGGGTTTTTCCGCCGTTTTCGGGGTTAATCCAGATGTATTTGTGGGTTTCAGTGTGCCTTTGCCGGGTTTTGCGGTGAGTGTTCGCCGGGTTTTGTGGTGAATGTTCGGCAGGTTTTCGGTGGCTTTTCCCCATGCACAACGACGGCCCTGTGGTGCTTGCTGAATACACCGCAGGGTCGCCGAAATGGGATCGCCAAATTGAACTGAATTGAGAACGAAAAGTCACCGAACGTGCGTGACTTTTTGATTCTCTTTGAATAACCCTGCATGTGTTTTAAAATGTGTTTATAATGTGTTTTATGTTGTGTTTTTAGTGAATTTTATATTGTGTTGTATATTGTATTTTATAATATGTTTAATGTTGTGTTTTATAGTGAGTTTTATAATGTGTTTTATAGTGAGTTTTATAATGTGTTTTATAGTGAGTTTTATAATGTGTTTTATAATGTGTCTTTTTGTAATGTACAAGTAATCTAGTTATAGTTTATGCTAGTGCTAGTGTCCCTATAGATGGATTTGAAGAGCAGAGCCGGCGGTATCGCTCCATACACTGGCTGTATCGCTCCATACACTGGCGGTGTCGCTCCATACACTGGCTGTATCGCTCCATACACTGGCGGTATCGCTCCATACACTGGCGGTATCGCTCCATACACTGGCGGTATCGCTCCACACACTGGCGGTATCGCTCCACACACTGGCGGTATCGCTCCATGCACTGGCTGTATCGCTCCACACACTGGCGGTATCGCTCCATACACTGGCGGTATCGCTCCATACACTGGCGGTATCGCTCCACACACTGGCGGTATCGCTCCATACACTGGCGGTATCGCTCCATACACTGGCGGTATCGCTCCATACACTGGCGGTATCGCTCCACACACTGGCTGTATCGCTCCATACACTGGCGGTATCGCTCCACACACTGGCGGTATCGCTCCATACACTGGCGGTATCGCTCCATACACTGGCGGTATCGCTCCATACACTGGCGGTATCGCTCCACACACTGGCGGTATCGCTCCACACACTGGCGGTATCGCTCCACACACTGGCTGTATCGCTCCATAGTCCATACACTGGCGGTATCGCTCCATACACTGGCGGTATCGCTCCATAAACTGGCGGTATCGCTCCATACACTGGCGGTATCGCTCCATACACTGGCGGTATCGCTCCATACACTGGCGGTATCGCTCCATACACTGCTCTGTAAAAGGTGTAAGTGTGGGAACAGATTGGAAGCCTCTTCTCTGCGTCCGGCCCTGACGTCCTCTATGGGGATATTAGTCAGTGAGGGGATTTATCGACACTTATTAGAAGCCGGTGGCACCTCCTCGCTCATCCCAGCTCGCAGCACTACAGGGTTATCTGTTACCGGCCCTTAATCTCCATCCCTTCACACGGCGACATTCATCAGAGATTCCCCGGCACCTGCTTTCTTTAAATATTCGTCGGTCAATTGCCGTGATTTAGCGCAGCTGCTGCTTCTTGCATGTTTCCACCTGTACGAGTGTCACAGTAACTGTCACACGAAAAATTCAAAGTGCGGAACAATGAAACACCTTCTTCTTAAAGGGACACCACCACGAACACAAGATGTAACTGGCTACATTACAAACAATCACATTTTAAAACACACACACAATAAAACACACTTTAAAACACACAATAAAACACGTTATAAAACACGTTATAAAACACGTTATAGAACACGTTATAGAACACGTTATAGAACACGTTATAAAACACGTTATAAAACACGTTATAAAACACGTTATAAAACACGTTATAGAACACGTTATAGAACACGTTATACAACACATTATACAACACATAATAAAACACGTTATAGAACACGTAATAAAACACATAATAAAACACATAATAAAACACATTATAGAACACAGTATAGAACACATTATAAAACACGTTATAAAACACATTTTAAAACACATTATAGAACACGTCATAGAACACATTATAGAACACGTTATAAAACACGTTATAAAACACGTTATAGAACACGTTATACAACACATAATAAAACACATAATAAAACACATAATAAAACACAGTATAGAACACATTATAAAACACGTTATAAAACACATTTTAAAACACGTTATAGAACACATTATAGAACACGTTATAAAACACATTTTAAAACACGTTATAGAACACGTCATAGAACACGTTATAGAACACGTTATAGAACACGTTATAAAACACGTTATAAAACACATTATAGAACACGTTATAGAACGCGTTATACAACACAGTATACAACACATAATAAAACACATTATAGAACACATTATAAAACACATTATAGAACACATTATAGAACACATTATAAAACACATTATAGAACACATTATAGAACACATTATAAAACACATTATAGAACACATTATAGAACACATTATAAAACACATTATAGAACACATTATAGAACACATGCTGCTTTTTTTCTTTGAAGTAATTTCATGTAATAAAGAGAAATAAAACGCTACGACGATCGTTGGACAGGGCTGAAAAGTGTAATTCTCCATAGGAGGATCGAGCCCTGCAAGCGCTGAGCGCACTAACTGCATTCAGCAAGGTGGCCAGATGGGCGTCAGAGTGGAAGGAACGTCCCCTCTCACGAATGTTCCTTCCGCTCAGCAAAATGCTCGTCTGACCCCGGCCTTAGAGTGCACAATGCGCATCACTGGTATCAGACGACTTGTTTATCCGGTACAAGGACGATGATATTTCGGGTCATGGTGACGGTATTTGGGCCGTGTGGCTCCTGCTCTCAGCACTGGGAAAACACAGATATGAGATACAGGGGAATTATTTGGGGAGGGAGGGTGTGGAGCGATGTTCCAGCTCTCGCTATGTTTTCCCAACTGGTCTCACACTGGGAGATTGAGAACGTGTTTTTATTTTTCTATCCTAGGAGAGAGGTTCCCTCGGTTCTCGCGTAACAGAGACGTCTTATTCAACGCGAAAACTCTTCTCACCGGACACAATCGCAGGCGTATCTGTGTGACCTTGCTTCTCGTGGAGGGAAGGAGAGGGTGTAGGTTAAGGAGAGGGGGGACAGGAGGACACTGACTTCCCATGGTCTCCCTTGCTGCAAAGAGGAGCATGCGTTTAACCCCTTGGTACCCGGTTAGGACACGTAACCTCCATCCTGTGCCCTGCGATTTATAAACAGATACACATTTGTAGTACAGGAGGGGTGCGGTCGCGCCTATTCCCCAATGGAGCCGCTGCAACCACCAGATGTATCCAGCCCAGCAACATGTATAAAACATAAGAAAAAATAAGTCATCTGAGCTTATTCCCATTACACCGTGTGACACAAAATGCTAGGCTTGTGCACCGATTTTTTTTTCAGTTCGATTCGGTTCGATTTGTTCGGATGTTTAAACTTTTCGATTCGGCTCGTTTCGACCGATTTCTGTTTCGATTCGGTTCGGTTCGGATCGTTTTTCGTGTACATTTTTTTTTCGGAATATCGACCATTTTTCGTATTTTCAGGTCACTTTGCTCGTTTTTTTGTATCGACTTTTCGGAAATTTCGGAAATTTTCGTTTTTTCGGAACGTCTGTTCTCTTCGTTTCAAAGTGTCTACGATAATTCTGGCGCATTCTATCGTGGTTTTTTTTATTAAATAAAGATCCTTTTTTTTCTTATGAATAATTGAATATACATTTCACAACTTTATTTAATCATATTAAAATGGTATGAAAGCCAAGGAACAAAACAAATGAACAAAACGATTAAAAAACGCTAAACTGACCCGAATGCCACAAGAAACAAGTGATACGCATTTACAAATACAAAATTTACAGAATCAGCGATATAACCGATAATAGTTAAATATACGATTTCCAGAATTACCGAAATGGAACCGAAATCACGAATGAAACCGAAATCATGAATAGAGCAAAAATAATTCCAAAAATTTTTCGTTTCGGCTCGGAAAACTTTTCGGATCTATCGGTTTTCGGGTCCGATCCGATTCGGAAATTCGACCGAATCCGAAGAAACGAATCGGGAAATTTCGTGAAAATTCCGAAATTCCGAAACCCGCAACGTACATCCCTACAAAATGCAGTTAGAGGCTTTGGTTTCTATTAATGGGCATTAAGAGTGTAAGCTCACCTGCCAACGTCACGGCACCTCTAGTGAGGGTGAGTCCTATCCAAAAATGAAGCCACAGGCTGCTGTGTAGCGATCCATCACTGCTCGGGCTACTTTTCAGTCACGAGGTAGACTAGTGGGCTTTTATTTATGCCCCCCCAGAAACAAATCCACCTTGGGATCAATAAACAAAGTCACGGAGCGGAACATGCTGCAATGATGACCTGGCTGGAGGTCCGCTCCGTGTCTTTGTTTTTTGATCCCAAGGTGGATTTGTTTCTGGGGGGGGCATAAATAAAAGCCCACCAGTCTACCTCATGACTGAAATACACATTTGTGGCCAGAAGATGATAGGAGGAAAAATATTGATGAAAGAAACTCATTTCATGAAAACTATAGCTGTAGCCTGTAGGTTTGCGATACAAAGTGACTGCAGATATTAAAGGCATACTGTATTAAAAAATAGACTTTCCTTTTTTTGCCCTTAAATAATTGGGCAGATCCTGCTGACCAATAGTTTATTCTTTTCCTATTTTTGGGGAATTTACTCACTTTTGCCCCTCGCAATGCGCTGCTCCTCCTCCTCTTTGGCTCAGGGACCCCCGAACCCAGAAGTCCCTGAAATATTTCTGCACCATTTGTGCTCTTATGCAAATTCCGCGGCGCTATGGGACTCACACACTTTACATACACAAGTTCCGTATCGCCTGCGCAGAGCGAAGGATAGGAGCTGCGCGCGCATGCACAGATCTGATCCATCGCTGCCTCTCTGAGAACACTTGCTACAGCGATTGGTCTCACAGGGTGAAGTCGGCTGCGTTCTGCGTGTGACATCACTAATGACTGATCTGGCAACCGGCAGCCAGGAAATTCCAAATCTCGTCCGCTAGTGACGCTAGTCACCCAGCGTATTCACCAGATTGGGGGAGCTGGGAGGGGGATAGAATGGGGGGGCGCTCTTTATATCCTGACCACTTTATAGATGTGGTGAGTAGTGTCGGTCCCTTTAAGGACACCGTGACACTGTTTAGTGAATAAGTGCCCAGGATTTCCTAGATTCCAGGTCTGTTCCATTATTAGGAGGCGGTGGTCTGCGTCTCGCTTTCAGGGTCTCCTCGGGAAACGTAGCCTCTGCTGGTTATAATGTATCACGGGCCGGTTCCATACACTGAGCGCGTTGTTACAATTTGTACTTTTAGGAAGAGATTAGAGGATCTCGTTAATCCTGCTTTAATCATTTAAAATCCTGTGAGTAGATTGAGGTTTCAGGCTACCGGGTGTTAACCCCTTGAATGCTGTGATGGAACTGCAATGGAGTGCGCTTCAGCTGTTTACCTGGCTGTAATGCAAGGGTTAACTAGCTGCATCCTTATTGTAAAGACCGGGGGGGGGGGTCTTTCATTAAAATACATTACCCGACCCCAGCTAATCTCCCAAAGATTGTAACGGGAGAGGAGGCGAGGTGGGACTGTTATCCAATCTGACAGGTGAAAATAATTCCCAGCTGCACAGTCAAAGGACACAACCGTACACTGTTAAAGAGCAGTGAATGGCATGTTTAACCCTTCCATTATACCGTGTGAAACAAAACACAATTAGAGGCTTTGGTTTCTATTAATGGCCATTAAGAGTGTAAGCTCACCCGCCAATGTCACGGCACCTCTAGTGAGGGTGAGTCGGAGTAAACCATAGTAGTTTACCTCAAAACGAATAGAGTTAGACACTTTGAAACGAGGAGAACAGACGTTCCGAAAAAAACGAAAATTTCCGAAATCACGAAAAGTCGATACAAAAAACGAGCAAAGTGACCCGAAAACACGAAAAATGGTCGATATTCCGAAAAAAAATGTATACGAAAAACGAGCCGAACCGAACCGAATCGAAACAGAAATCGTCCGAAACGAGCCGAATCGAAAATTTTAAACATCCGAACGAATGGAACCGAATCGAACCGAAAAAAAAATCGGTGCACAAGTCTAGTGAGTCCTATCTAAAAATGAAGCCACAGGCTGCTGTGTGGCGAACCTGTGACTACATTTTTGGATAGGACTCACCCTCACTAGAGGTGTCGTGACGTTGGTGGGTGATTTTACTCTCTTAGTGGCCATTAATAGAAACCAAAGCCTCTAATTGCATTTTGTTTCACACGGTATAATGGGAATAAGCGCAGATGACATATTTTTTTCTTATGTTTTATACATGTTCCTGGGCTGGATACATCTGGCAGCCGCCCCATCGGGGAATAGGTGTGACCCCACCCCTCATGTACTATGTACAGCGCTGCGGAATATGCTGCCGCTTTATAAATAAAGAATAATAATAATCCACCCTCCCACCCAGTCCTAGGCCCAAATTTATTCATTCCCCTCCAGCTGAAGCCACTTTATTCTAATCAACCTGTGGCTAGGGATGTGCGTTTCGGGTTTCGGAATTTCGGAATTTTCACAAAAATTTCCCGATTCGTGCATTCGGATTCGGCCGATTTTCCGAAAATTTTCAGATTCGAAAACGGCAGATACGAAAATATTTACGAAACGAAACGAAAATTTGTTCGGAATTTTCGAATGGACTAGAAATGTGTAAAATCGAAAATCATTTTCGTTCCATTCGTAGTTTCTGCTCCATTCCTGATTTCGGTTCCATTTCAGTAATTTCGGACAACGTATTTTTTGGTTATATCGCTGATTCTGTAATTTTGTATCATTCCCATCTCAGGCTAGGGTCAGACTGAGGCAGTGCGAACGCGCATTCTGGCGCACTTAATCACGGCCGCACTAGCAGCAGATGCCGGGCAATGACGGCCAATATACGAAGTACGGTCGCACAAAAGTCCGGCTGCGCAACGCAAGTGGAAAATGAACGCATTTTTTCGAGAACGTTAAACCACTAGTACTGACGTACAGAGTGCGCTGCGTCCGCTAGCGGCGTGTGTGAGTGATTAGGAGACGTCAGACGCTGCTAATGTCCGGCCAACATAACGTCCAGATGCACAAAGTGTTTTATTGAAGATCCGTACAAAATCACGGATGAAACTGCGCATAGTATGACCGCTATTGCGTATTCCGTGAAAAAATACGTCCATTCTTCGAACGCACATTTTCACGGACAACGTGAAAAATGCGTTAGTCTGACCCTAGCCTCAATGTATCCTTCTTGTAAAACCAGAGAAATCTCAATGTATCCTTCTTGTAAAACCAGAGAAATCTCAGTGTATCCTTCCTGGAAAACCAGAGAAATCTCAATGTATCCTTCTTGTAAAACCAGAGAAATCTCAATGTATCCTTCCCGGGAAACCAGAGAAATCTCAATGTATCCTTCCCGGGAAACCAGAGAAATCTCAATGTATCCTTCCCGGGAAACCAGAGAAATCTCAATGTATCCTTCTTGTAAAACATGAGAAATCTCAATGGCAAAATTATCGTATCGACATAATTATCGTATCGACAGAAATATCGGATCCGAAAAAACATTAGTTTACGTCAAAACGAATAGACACCTTGAAACGAGGAGAACAGACGTTCCGAAAAACACGAAAATTTCCGAAATTACGAAAAAAGGCGATACGGAAAACGAAAACGAAACGAACCGAAACGGAAATCGGCCGAAACGAGCCGAAACGAAAATTTACAAAATACGAACGAACCGAATCGAATCGAAAAACAAATCAGTGCACAAGTCTACCTGTGGCTTGCTATTCTCTCTCTAGCCACCAGATCCACACTCCCAGCTCCCCTTCTGTTTCACTCACCCCTGTCCTTTAGATTGTAAGCTCATGGGATGTCTAGCTGAGCACTTGTGTAAAGTGCTGTATCAGTAGGACAATTATCCTAAGGGCAGGGCCATCTGTTCCTTATGTGTTCTAGTAGGTCTCATGTCTGCACTCACCCATTGTACAGCGCTGCGGAATATGCTGGCGCTTTATAAATACAGAATAATAATAATAATATGTATGTTTAAACCTTCACCTTCCAAGCAAATAATTAATGCACGACACTGTCAGGTGCTGCCACAGCTTTATGGGCTTTTTATGGATAGATATTAAAATGAGAGAAGTCACTGCCTGTATGATCACGGATTACAAGGACTCTGCAATATTTATGAAGTGGCTGTGGTGCAAGGTTAACATCCCACTTTATTTTTTGATTACTGAGATTCAAAACTTAATTCAGTTCACTGTTACAAAACGGAACTTGTGTCTTCGTGTGGGAAACATTGAAATCAGCTTGTTGCTCCATACCGAAGCCTTATCAATCGCAGATCAATGGAATTATACTTCCTGCCTGAGGCCAACTCAGATCAACGTTATGGTCACATGACAGTGACCTGCAGAGAAGTCCAGGAGACCCTCGCAACGTACAAGTAAGCTTTATAATGATATTTTTCTAATATTTCATGTTTATGCGTGTAAATGCAACAAATCTGTTATGTAAATACAGAACAGCCATCAGAGGGTGACACCCCATGATATGTCAGGGGCCCAAGTAAGGCCAATGGGCCCTGCACCCTTACCAAATCCTTTGCAGCTTGTCTAAGTTCCGCTGATATAAGGGACCCTCTATTCCACCAAGATACCAATACATTTCCAGGTGGGCCGCAGTATCTGGCGGCGGTGAGCGCTCTCTGACTCATCACTGAGGGAGCGATTAGTATGGTCTGCAGCAGGTAGAGAGGTGCAGAATGAACTGTCTTCCACCAGGGGATACTTTTTATTCCCTTGCTGGACCACCGGGGATTTAGAATAAGGTAAACAGAGGAGGAGGCAAATGATTTGTTTTTAATTAGTTTAATGAACTAGGCAGCTGAGGGAAGGGGGTCCCGACCTGTGGTTTAGTAAGGTCCCGATCTGTGGCTTAGTAAGGGGCCCCAAGAATTCTTAATCCTAGGATTGCCCGGTTAATCCTGACATTATTCAGGCGTCATTAACAAAAATCCGAAGTGAAATGTACTTTACCCAGGTAATCTGCAAAGTATCCAGAGGCCTCTGGGTAATCCGGTTTCCTGCTGTGTTTTAACCGGGTAATTGGCACATTACTCTAGTGTTGCTGGATAAAGTGTCATGTGCAACAAAACATCAGAACTTTATCCGGGTAATCTGCAAAGTATCCAAACGCCTCTGGGTTCTCGGCTTTTCTTGGGTTTTCAGCAGGTTACATTTGACTGAATTCCGAGGATTACCCGGGTAAAGCTGCAAACTGTTATCTGACCGATAACAAAATAGTGTTTTTTGTTATTTTTAACGAAATTGTATCCACAGTCACAAATCGCACTAAATAACCGTCATGTAACACTGTGCATTAATTGTATGAAAATTAATTATATGAAGATAAAGATATTATATAAAGAGTAACCTGATGGTTATTATGTTTTATAAATGATATATAAGCACACGTGACACATAATAAAGATCATGTAACTCTTTCACCTTCATATAAGAAACATATCCTGTTACTCTGTATATTCATTATATCCGCAATACATTTTACTGTTTGTCTTTTGACATTTTCATTGATAATATCCATAGATAATCGCAAAATTCACTTTTACCCAAGCGGGGTTGGATGCTCTGCAGATTACCCAGGTGAAGCTGTGGATAGTCCTAAAATTACCCGGGTAAAGTCCGAAATTTTCATTTTTTTGCAGCTTTACCCAGCGGTTTTGGGTAATGTCAGGATTACCTGGGTAATCCTAGGATTAACCACACTTCGGGCTTTACCCATAATTTATATATATACAGTATATTGGGGTTCGCATTGTGTAATATAGCAGTGTGATATTGTTACAGTATGTGTGCATTTGGCATTTTCCACTTTTATAAATCAGTGTATATGTTTATTTAAGCTCCGCCCCAAGATCTCTCATTATTATATGCAAATATCCCAAAATGCCCATAACGCCTCAAATCCACAACACTTCTATTTTGGAGAAGGGACACACGACCTGTAAATTACCTGATGATTTTTAATGCTCTTGTTTCCATCCTATGTCCGTTTATCTGTATCTCGTTCACTTTGGTTACTGCAAAGCTCTGCGGAAACTGTTGGCGCTATATGAATGATGACAGCAATAATAATATAGGTAGAAATAGACAAAATATTGAAAGGAGCCCTAAAAAACAGCAGAACAAGCCCAGATCAGGAACGCAATCAATCTTGCAGCTTGGGTCGCCACCTACTGAGCGTTCTTGGCACTGCAGGAATGGGGGCGTCTGGCATATGGATTTATTGCTAAATATACAGAATTATTCAGAGAAAGCCGAATTGGCGCCGAAATTGCACCAAACGGTTAATTTCCCGTACGGTGCAATTTAGAGGCCATTTGACTATTCAAAACCTGGCAATTTGCCAAATTTTGGCGAATTGCCGGAGAAATACAGTGCCTGTTCGACGGTGGTGAAATCCCCCATAGAGAAGCAATGGTTAATCTATTCACAGACACCGAACAGCAGAGAAATGTCAGTGAAATGCCCTGATGTTCAGTGTTTTCATTCGTCGGGTTTAATCAGACGAATCCCATAGGTTTCAATGTAAAAAATATTTCCGTTTTAATGCAATCTCTAATAAACCGTTTATTCATTTAATCTGCAGCAAAAAGTCTCTTTACTTCGTTTGTTTTTTAAAGAAATTTTTCAGGATTTTTTCGTCAAATTTTTATTTCTGATTATTTTTAAATTGCTTTTTTTCAGTAGCAGACCTTTTTATTATTATTCATGGGACCTTATATGTTAATTACAGGCATTTTCTATGAGTATTTTTTTGCAAACAGCATTTTAAATTTTGAAAGTTTCTATCGTTTTTTTTTTTTTTTACCCCGTTTGTCGGCTTGTCGGCTTTCGCCATCGGCTGGTCGGCGCTGTGTTTGGCGAATTGTCTGCTTTTTTCAGACGCGTTAGGCGGGTTTTCAGCGGCTTATCAGATCTGATCTGATCTGATATTTTCGGCGGTTTTTCAGTGTGTTTGTTTTTTATTTTTTATTCAGTGGCTTTGAGGCAGATTTGATAGTGTCTGGGAGGTTATTCCATAATTGTGGTGCTCTGTAGGAAAATGAGGACCGAGCCACTGTCTTTTTGTATTATGGTATAGCAAGTAAGGTGCTGGTCCTGGATCGGAGGTTATAGGATGAGGGAGCTGCTGGGGGAAGCAGTCTATTCAGGTAGGGTGGCAGCTTCCCAGAAATGCTCTTAGACACCAGGCTGGAAAGGTGAAGGGTGCGTTTAGACTCCAGTGATGGCCAGTTTAGCTCTTTTAACATGTCACAATGGTGGGTCATGTAGTTACATTGTAATGCAAAGCGGCAGAAGGAGTTATACAATGTAGTAAGTTTCTGAAGGTGTGTTTGCGGGGCCGCTGCATACACTACATCTCCGTAATCAATAACTGGCATCTCAGTTTTATGCTGGAAAATGCTGCAGAATATGTCAGTAATTCTATGATGAGGCTAACAAGGGGTTTTTTGTTAGTTGTTTTTTTGGGTCAAGTAAAATATACACTGATCAGCCTCAACATTAACCCCCCCCCCCGCGCCTAATATGTGCTGACGCATTGAGGCAAGCCCACTTCTGGACGTCTCCTGTGGTATCTGGCATCAATATAAGGTGGGCAGAAAACAGCACTTCTTTCTGATATTTTCTTAGTTGGATAAATTGTAGCCTTGTTAATCCTCAGCGCGAGAATGAGATCAAGGTAGTTAGTTAGTTACCATTGCCTCGAAGATAAATATAAACAGGCCATAGAACAGTACAGTTTTAGTAATGGTATAATTTAAACTGAGGAAGCGGTTGCTCCCGCGAAACGCGTTTTAGTGTATCTATTTTCCATCTATTTGATTGATTTTATTTGTTTATTTGTTTTAAAGGAATAAAATGTTTTTTTTTATACCACATTTGTGGACGTTTTTTCCCCTCATTTGATTACTGCTGAGGCTGCATTCCCCACGGAAGGTGACATCAATCCCATCCCTCAAGAAAGAGAGGAATTTTGGGACCCCCGCTCTATTGAAAACTTCTGGTTTGGCACCCTCTTATGCAGTTAAAAGGGAAATCTGGCAATCCCTACCAAAGTTGCCAGCTGCCGGTGCATCTGGTGTCTGATTCGAGACACCACTTCATGTGAGTGTAACTTTTCTCTTTAAAATCACACCATTACTAAAACTGTACTGTTCTATGCCCTGTTTATGTTTATCTTCGAGGCATTGGTAACTAATAGGGATGAGCTGTTCGGGTTCGGACGGTTCGGGGTTCGACCCGAACTTAGCCTGTTCGAGCGGATCGAGAACCCCGAACATTTCCGGGTGTTCGCCGCATGTTCGACCACAATGGACCACAATGCATTCTCCCACTGCCTGAAGCTCCTAATTGGCTACAGCCTTGCACCTGACCACAGGTCTGGTGCAAGACTGGTTGAACACTATGCCAATCACCGCTCAGAGTCCTGATTGGGCAAATTTTGCCCAATCATGTGCTCACAGAGCTAAGTCCCGCAGCACACTATATAAGGTTTCCATGCAGCGCTTTCTGCACGCATTTCAGAGGAGATTTCAAAGGAGATAGTTGTGTGTGTTGTTACTGGTCTGCACACTACTGGGGGGGTCTGGGGGTCTCATTTCGACCAAATATCAGGAATTTAGGTGATGTGTGTCTTGTCACTGAGCCAGCAAGTTTTTTGGGGTTTACAACTTATTTAAAACATTTGTGAATTGAGGTGATTTTCTGTGTTCGTCACTGTGCCAGCATTTTTTTGGGGCTCACTAATTTCTTTAAAACACTTGTGAATTAAGTTGATCTATGTCTCGTCATACAACAGTACCACGCTGTATTTTGGGGCTCACTAATTTCTTTAAAACACTTGGGATTTAAGGTGATCTGTGTCTCGTCACACAAACAGTACCACGCTGTATTTTGGGGCTCACTATTTCTTTAAAACACTTGGGAATTAAGGTGATCTGTGTCTCGTCATACAAACAGTACCACGCTGTATTTTGGGGCTCACTAATTTTTTAAAACACTTGGGAATTAAGGTGATCTGTATTCGTCATACCAACAGTACCACGCTGTATTTTGGGGCTCACTAATTTCTTTAAAACACTTGTGAATCAAGGTGATCTTCTGTGTCTCGTCACACAGCCAGCAAGTTTTTTTGGGGCTCACTAATTTCTTTAAAGCACTTGGGAATTAAGGTGATCTGTGTCTCGTCATACAAACAGTACCACGCTGTATTTTGGGGCTCACTATTTCTTTAAAAACATTGGGAATTAAGGTGATCTGTGTCTCGTCACCAAACAGTACCACGCTGTATTTTGGGGCTCACTAATTTCTTTAAAACACTTGGAATTAAGGTGATCTGTGTCTCGTCATACAAACAGTACCACGCTGTATTTTAGGGCTCACTAATTTCTTTAAAACACTTGTGAATCAGGTGATCTTCTGTGTCTCGTCACACAGCCAGCAATTTTTTTGGGGCTCACTAATTTCTTTAAAGCACTTGGGAATTAAGGTGATCTGTGTCTCGTCATACAAACAGTACCACGCTGTATTTTGGGGCTCTAATTTCTTTAAAACTTGTGAATTAAGGTGATCTGTGTCTCGTCATACAAACAGTACCAGCTGTATTTTGGGGCTCACTAATTTCTTTAAAACACTTGGGATTAAGGTGATCTGTGTCTCGTCATACAAACAGTACCACGCTGTATTTTGGGGCTCACTAATTTCTTTAAAACACTTGGAATTAAGGTGATTGTGTCTCGTCATACAAAAGTACCATGCTGTATTTTGGGGCTCACTAATTTCTTTAAAACACTTGTGAATTAAGGTGATCTGTGTCTCGTCATACAAACAGTACCACGCTGTATTTTGGGGCTCACTATTTCTTTAAAACACTTGTGATTAAGGTGATCTGTGTCTCGTCATACACAGTACCACGCTGTATTTTGGGGCTCACTAATTTCTTTAAAACACTTGTGAATTAAGGTGATCTGTGTCTCGTCACACAAACAGTACCACACTGTATTTTGGGGCTCACTAATTTCTTTAAAACACTTGGGAATTAAGGTGATCTGTGTCTCGTCATACAAACAGTAACACTGTATTTTGGGGCTCACTAATTTCTTTAAAACACTTGTGAATTAAGGTGATCTGTGTCTCGTCACACAAACAGTACCAGCTGTATTTTGGGGCTCACTAATTTCTTTAAAACACTTGGGAATTAAGGTGATCTGTGTCTCGTCATACAAACAGTACCACGCTGTATTTTGGGGCTCACTAATTTCTTTAAAACACTTGGGAATTAAGGTGATCTGTGTCTCGTCATACAAACAGTACCACGCTGTATTTTGGGGCTCACTAATTTCTTTAAAACACTTGGGAATTAAGTGATCTATGTCTCGTCACACAAACAGTACCACGCTGTATTTTGGGGCTCACTAATTTCTTTAAAACACTTGTGATTAAGGTGATCTGTATCTCGTCATACAAACAGTACCACGCTGTATTTTGGGGCTCACTAATTTCTTTAAAACACTTGGGAATTAAGGTGATCTGTGTCTCGTCATACAAACAGTCCACGCTGTATTTTGGGGCTCACTAATTTCTTTAAAACACTTGTGAATCAAGGTGATCTTCTGTGTCTCGTCACACAGCCAGCAAGTTTTTTGGGGCTCACTAATTTCTTTAAAGCACTTGGAATTAGGTGATCTGTGTCTCGTCATACAAACAGTACCACGCTGTATTTTGGGGCTCACTAATTTCTTTAAAACACTTGGGAATTAAGGTGATCTGTATCTCGTCATATAAACAGTACCACGCTGTACTTTGGGGCTCACTAATTTCTTTAAAACACTTGGGAATTAAGGTGATCTGTGTCTCGTCACACAAACAGTACCACGCTGTATTTTGGGGCTCACTAATTTCTTTAAAACACTTGGGAATTAAGGTGATCTGTGTCTCGTCATACAAACAGTAACGCTGTATTTTGGGGCTCACTAATTTCTTTAAAACACTTGTGAATTAAGGTGATCTGTATCTCGTCATACAAACAGTACCACGCTGTATTTTGGGGCTCACTAATTTCTTTAAAAACTTGGAATTAAGGTGATCTGTGTCTCGTCATACAAACAGTACCACGCTGTATTTTGGGGCTCACTAATTTCTTTAAAACACTTGTGAATCAAGGTGATCTTCTGTGTCTCGTCACACAGCCAGCAAGTTTTTTTGGGGCTCACTATTTCTTTAAAGCACTTGGAATTAAGGTGATCTGTGTCTCGTCATACAAACAGTACGCTGTATTTTGGGGCTCACTAATTTCTTTAAAACACTTGGGAATTAAGGTGATCTGTATCTCGTCATATAAACAGTACCACGCTGTATTTTGGGGCTCACTAATTTCTTTAAAACACTTGTGAATTAAGGTGATCTGTGTCTCGTCACACAAACAGTACCAACTGTATTTTGGGGCTCACTAATTTCTTTAAAACACTTGTGAATTAAGGTGATCTGTGTCTCGTCACACAAACAGTACCACACTGTATTTGGGGCTCACTAATTTCTTTAAAACACTTGGGAATTAAGGTGATCTGTGTCTCGTCATACAAACAGTACCACGCTGTATTTTGGGGCTCACTAATTTCTTTAAAACACTTGGGAATTAAGGTGATCTGTGTTCGTCATACAAACAGTACCACGCTGTATTTTGGGGCTCACTAATTTCTTTAAACTTGTGAATTAAGGTGATCTGTGTCTCGTCATACAAACAGTACACACTGTATTTGGGGCTCACTAATTTCTTTAAAACACTTGGGAATTAAGGTGATCTGTGTCTCGTCACACAAACAGTACACGCTGTATTTTGGGGCTCACTAATTTCTTTAAAACTCTTGGGAATTAAGTGATCTGTGTCTCGTCATACAAACAGTACCACGCTGTATTTTGGGGCTCACTAATTTCTTTAAAACACTTGGGAAATAAGGTGATCTGTGTCTCGTCATACAAACAGTACCACGCTGTATTTTGGGGCTCACTACTTTCTTTAAAACACTTGGAATTAAGGTGATCTGTGTCTCGTCATACAAACAGTACCACGCTGTATTTTGGGGCTCACTAATTTCTTTAAAACACTTGTGAATTAAGGTGATCTGTGTCTCGTCACACAAACAGTAAACACTGTATTTTGGGGCTCACTAATTTCTTTAAAACACTTGGGAATTAAGGTGATCTGTGTCTCGTCATAACAAGTACCACGCTGTATTTTGGGGCTCACTAATTTCTTTAAAACTCTTGGAATTAAAGTAATCTGTGTCTCGTCATACAAACAGTACCACGCTGTATTTTGGGGCTCACTAATTTCTTTAAAACACTTGGAAATAAGGTGATCTGTGTCTTGTCATACAAACAGTACCACGCTGTATTTTGGGGCTCACTAATTTCTTTAAAACACTTGTGAATCAAGGTGATCTTCTGTGTCTCGTCACACACAGCCAGCAGTTTTTTGGGGCTCACTAATTTCTTTAAAACACTTAGGAATTAAGGTGATCTGTGTCTCGTCATACAAACAGTACCACGCTGTATTTTGGGGCTCACTAATTTCTTTAAAACACTTGGGATTAAGGTGATCTGTGTCTCGTCATACAAACAGTACCACGCTGTATTTTGGGGCTCACTAATTTCTTTAAAACACTTGTGAATCAAGTGATCTTCTGTGTCTCGTCACACAGCCAGCAAGTTTTTTGGGGCTCACTAATTTCTTTAAAACACTTGTGAATTAAGGTGATCTGTGTCTCATCATACAAACAGTACCACACTGTATTTTGGGGCTCACTAATTTCTTTAAAACACTTGTGAATTAAGGTGATCTGTGTCTCGTCACACAAACAGTACCACGCTGTATTTTGGGTCTCACTAATTTCTTTAAAACAATTGGGAATTAAGGTGATCTGTGTCTCGTCATACAAACAGTACCACTCTGTATTTTGGGGCTCACTAATTTCTTTAAAACACTTGGGAATTAAGGTGATCTGTGTCTCGTCATACAAACAGTACCACGCTGTATTTTGGGGCTCACTAATTTCTTTAAAACTCTTGGAAATTAAAGTGATATGTGTCTCGTCATACAAACAGTACCACGCTGTATTTTGGGGCTCACTAATTTCTTTAAAACACTTGGGAAATAAGGTGATCTTTCTCTCGTCATACAAACAGTACACGCTGTATTTTGGGGCTCACTAATTTCTTTAAAACACTTGTGAATCAAGGTGATCTTCTGTGTCTCATCACACAGCCAGCAAGTTTTTTGGGGCTCACTAATTTCGTTTAAAACACTTGGGAATTAAGGTGATCTGTGTCTCGTCATACAAACAGTACCACACTGTATTTTGGGGCTCACTAATTTCTTTAAAACACTTGGGAATTAAGGTGATCTGTCTCTTGTCACTGGCTGCCAGCTATCAGTGTGTCTCACTGAGTTATACCAGTGTTATTTAAATCTTTATACCAGAGTTGAATCAGAGTTCTGTATATATTAATCTATATATCACTCACCATGTCTGAAAGAACAAAAAGGACAGGCAGACGCTCCCAGCCACAGATAAGAGGGCAAGCAGCCCCTGTGTCAGGAGGCTGTGTCTCTGGTCGTGTTGGACGTGGTGCATCCTCTGCAGGGGCACACTTGTCCTTTCTAACTGGCGCTGGCCGTCTTAAGCAGCAGCAACATACAGAGGACTTGGTGGATTGGCTAACCAGGCCATCCTCATCCTCCGAGTCCTCTGCCAGCCAGACTTCTAGTGTTTTACAGTCCACCTCAGCTGCCAAAGCATCTAATGCAGCCTCCATGTCCACAGCTACTCCTGCCGTAGCCTCGCTATCACACACGGAGGAGTCAGCTGAATTGTTTGACTACAATGAGAGTGACATGCTGCTTGAGGATGCGCAGCAAGTACAGTGCTCTGATTCAATCTCTGAGGTTGAGCAAGGGAGTATAATCAACCTAGAGGAAGGGGGTGCCAGTGATGACACACAAATAACTGGCACTCATGTTGCCCCAGCAGCTGCAGCATACTGCCAAGTTGGCTCCAGTGACGAGGAGATAGGGGGTGAAGATGACATTGATGTTGAGGTCACTGACTCCACCTGGGTGCCAGATCGAACTGAGGAATCAAGTGAGGAGGAGGAGGAGGCACAGCAAACATGAGGCACAACATCCTCTGTGACCAACCGTAGCACTAGCCAGTCCAAGGCATCACATGTCAGAGCTGATCCGGTGCAGAGCGCTGTTGTCTCAAAGAACACATGCAGGAACTCTGCTGTCTGGGAGTTCTTTAAGAAATGTGCAGCAGACCCCACCGTTGCTATTTGTAATCTATGTCATAGGAGGCTCAAGCGTGGGATAAACACCGGACACTTAGGTACCACGTGCTTGAGGCGACATATGAACAAGTGCCACACATCCTGTTGGCGCAAAACTTTGCGTAGGTCCTCCTCCTCTTCATCTGTCTCTACCCACACTGTAAGTCCTGCCATGCAATTGCCTACAACCTCCACCGACAGGGATGATGCTACAGTAATGGATGTACCAGCAGGTCCTTCCTCACTATGTGACATCATCCCAGTAGCTGAAGATTTACGCAGTCAGAATACGTTGCCGTAGCTGCTGCAGCGAAAGAAAAAATATAGTCCCAACCATCCCCAAGCACAGCGTCTAAATGCCAGTTTAGCAAAATTACTCGCATTGCAGCTGCTGCCTTTCCAGCTGGTAGACTCTGCTCCCTTCCGTGAATTTGCTGAATGCGCTGTACCACAGTGGCAGGTTCCAAAACGCCATTACTTTTCACGCAAGGCCATTCCAGCACTATACCAGCACGTGGAAGACAATGTTATCGAGTCATTGGGAAAGGCAGTCAGCAGCAAGGTGCATGTGACTTTAGACACGTGGTCCAGCAAGCATGGACAGGGTCGTTACATTTCCTTCACGGCATACTGGGTAACTCTGATTGCAGCTGGGAGGGATCCAAGATGGGGCTCTGTGCTGGAGCTTGTTCATCCACCACGCCTCCACAAAGCTGCTTGTATGAGGTCTGTCTGCTCCACCACCACCACCTCTTCCTCCTCCTCCTCCTCCTTCTCTGTCTCTGGCGAAGTGGCAGTTAAACCGACGCCTGACAGGGTCTACGCAATGGCTCAAGCAAAAAGATGCCATACTGTGCTTGAGCTGGTTTGTTTAGGGGACAGGAGCCACACCGGGTCAGAAATTTTGTCAGCTCTGCAGGGGCAGGTGCAGAGATGGTTAACACCACGCCAGCTTGAGCTGGGAATGATCGTCTGCGATAATGGCAGCAACCTTCTCTCCGCAAGGGTAAATTGACTCATGTACCATGCCTAGCACACGTCCTAAATCTGGTGGTACAGCGTTTCCTAACCAAGTACCCAGGGCTGCCAGAGCTTCTCATCCAGGCCAGAAAAGTCTGCAGCCACTTCAGACGGTCATTCCCAGCAAGCGTTCGCCTGGCAGAAATTCAAAGAGAATTCCACCTTCCCACAAACCATCTTATCTGTGACATGCCCACCAGGTGGAACTCGACATTAGCAATGCTGTAGCGTCTGCACAAGCAGCAGAGGGCCATCAACGAGTACCTGTGTGAGTATGGCACAAGGACAGGTTCAGGTCAACTTGTTTTTTTTTTCCCCCCGCAGTGGCTGATGATCAAGGATGCATGCACTGTACTGTCACCATTTGAGGAGGCAACGAGGATGGTGAGCAGGGACAGTGCATGCATCAGTGACACAATTCCTTTAGTGTTCCTGCTGGAGCACACTCTGCGGGGAATTATAGATGTGGCTCTAGAGGCAGAGCAGCGGGAGGAAGAGGAGGCCTTCCCTAGCTCTCAAGGCCCCAGTCTTTCCGCAGACAGCATTCCAGCGGGTCCTACTCAGATCAGACAGGAGGAGGATGAGGAGGACTATTTAAGTAGTGGGGGCATTGAAGGTGGGGATTCCTCAAGGCAGGGTTTTGTGTGCCCACAAACAGAAGGGCTTGTGCGTGGCTGGGAGGAGGAAGTGCACAATATGGTCATCCTCATTGAGCAAGAAGACTCGGCAGCTAATGCCACCTCCAACCTACGCTGCATGGGCTCCCTAATGATGCAAAGCCTGCTAAAGGACCCCAGGATTCATGCTAACAAGGAGAGGTATCATTACTAGTTGGCAACCCTTCTTGATCCACGATACAAGGGGAAAGTTGCAGAGCTCATCCTGCCCGCACAGAGGGAGCACAGGATGACAAAACTTGAGGACGTTCTAAAGCGAAACTTGTGTAACACCTTTCCAGGCACTGTTAGATTACCAATTGCTGACACACGTGCTTTGAGGCTGCAGGTGATCAGAGGAATAGCGGTGAAGGCCAGGGCCGCTTGACTGATGCATTTTTAAATTTTTTTAGTCCTCGACCCATTGCCAGCGTCTTCACCATATGGTGCAGGACTACCTAGGGGCAAGGGCAGACCTGGATACGTTTCAAGCAGATGATCCACTGGCTTACTGGGTTTTGAGATTGGATCACTGGCCAGAATTTAGCCAATATGCTATGCAGCTACTAGGTTGCCCTTCATCTAGCGTGCTTTCCGAAAGGACGTTCAGTGCCACTGGAGGTTTTGTCTGTCCACCGACTCTGAGTGCGTCTGTCCACCGACTCTGTAGACCGGCTGACATTTATAAAAATGAATCAGTCCTGGATCAGCAGCTATCAATCCCCTGATGCTGAAGTAATGGAATAGATAGGGGATGTCCTCTTCTGCATTCACAAAACCTCCAGCACTGAACTCTTCCACAATACCACAAAAGGGTTACGGTGTGAAGGCACTTGCTGCCATGAAAGGCACAATATTTGGCTGCACTGACGCCTGTGCCAGATTTATATCATTTTATTTTTTTGAACCGCAGGGTCCAACCCTGCACTCTTCCACAATACCACAGAGGGGTTACTGTATGATGATACTTGCTGGCCTGGTAGTCTTGCACCAAAGGCACAATATCTGGGTGCACTGACGCCCATTACCAGATCAAAAACTTTTCAATATAGGTCCACATGGTCCACCCCTGCACTCTTCCACCATACCACAGAGGGGTTACTGTATGATGATACTTGCTGCCCTGGCAGTCTTGCACCAAAGGCAGAATATCTGGGTGCACTGACGCCTTAACCAGATGCATATCTTTTTAATATAGGACCGCAAGGTCCACCCCTGCACTCTTCCACCATAACACAGAGGGGTTACTGTATGATGATACTTGCTGGCCTGGCATTAAAGGCACAATATCTGGGTGCACTGACGCCCATTAACAGATAAAAAAAACACTTTTCAATATAGGACCACATGGTCCACCCCTGCACTCTTCCACAATACCACAGAGGGGTTACTGTAATATGATGGCACTTGCAGGCCTGGCACCAAAAGCACAATATCTGGGTGCGCTGACGCCTTGACCAGAATCATATCTTTTCAATATAGGACCACATGGTCCACCCCTGCATTCTTCCACAATACCACAGAGGGGTTACTGTATGATGATACTTGATGGCCTGGCATTAAAGGCACAATATCTGGGTGCAATGACGCCCATTACCAGATCAAAAAATTTTCAATATAGGACCACATGGTCCACCCCTGCACTCTTCCACAATACTACAGAGGGGTTACTGTATGATGATACTTGCTGGCCTGGTAGTCTTGCACCAAAGGCACAATATCTGGGTGCACTGACGCCCATTACCAGATCAAAAACTTTTCAATATAGGTCCACATGGTCCACCCCTGCACTCTTCCACCATACCACAGAGGGGTTACTGTATGATGATACTTGCTGCCCTGGCAGTCTTGCACCAAAGGCAGAATATCTGGGTGCACTGACGCCTTAACCAGATGCATATCTTTTTAATATAGGACCGCAAGGTCCACCCCTGCACTCTTCCACCATAACACAGAGGGGTTACTGTATGATGATACTTGATGGCCTGGCATTAAAGGCACAATATCTGGGTGCACTGACGCCCATTAACAGATAAAAAAAACACTTTTCAATATAGGACCACATGGTCCACCCCTGCACTCTTCCAATATACCACAGAGGGGTTACTGTAATATGATGGCACTTGCAGGCTGGCACCAAAAGCACAATATCTGGGTGCGCTGACGCCTTGACCAGAATCATATCTTTTCAATATAGGACCACATGGTCCACCCCTGCATTCTTCCACAATAACACAGAGGGGTTACAGTATGATGATACTTGATGGCCTGGCATTAAAGGCACAATATCTGGGTGCACTGACGCCCATTACCAGATCAAAAAATTTTCAATATAGGACCACATGGTCCACCCCTGCACTCTTCCACAATCTACAGAGGGGTTACTGTATGATGATACTTGATGGCCTGGCATTAAAGGCACAATATCTGGGTGCACTGACGCCATTAACAGATAAAAAAAACACTTTTCAATATAGGACCACATGGTCCACCCCTGCACTCTTCCACAATACCACAGAGGGGTTACTGTAATATGATGGCACTTGCAGGCCTGGCACCAAAAGCACAATATCTGGGTGCGCTGACGCCTTGACCAGAATCATATCTTTTCAATATAGGACCACATGGTCCACCCCTGCACTCTTCCACAATACCACAGAGGGGTTACTGTATGATAGTACTTGCATGCCTGGCACTAAAGGCACAATATCTGGGTGCACTGCCATTGACGCCTGTATCAGATTCATATCCTCAGAGGGGTTACGGTGTGACGGCACTGTTGCCGACGCTAAAAGCCCAATTTTAAAGCACCTATTGTTACTTTCATCCAAAGCCTGCATAAGTTTCACAATAATTTAGCCCAAAAAAACACTAAACTTTTTAGGCGCGTCCTAAAATGGCTTTTCATACAGACTGCCGCCCCAAGCAGTTGTTTATGGATAGATTAAAGGAAAAGCATTTACCGTCATATGTAACGTCATTTTTTGGTTTTTAATGTGTTTCTATACATCCTAGAAATCCGCCACTTCACGGGCAGGTTATGGGGACCTCCTAGGCACAACATTTGAAGGAATTTTTCGTTTTTATTTTTAACCCTTATTTCATGGAAAACTCACTGTCCCTTTAAAAACGTTTTTTTTTAAAACTTTTTGGCCTTGTTTCCTGTCCCCCAGGGCACTACATACACCTTTTATGGCAAATATGTAGCATATATGCCCTCTTGGAGGGCACTCTAAAAAACCGAATTTTCAGCCCCATTGACTTGCATGGGGGTTCGGGTTCGGGTTCGGTCCCGAACAAATGGGAAGTTCGGTTCGGGCTCGAACCGAACTCGGGGAGTGTTCGGCTCATCCCTAGTAACTAACTAACTACCTTGAACTCATTCTCACGCTGAGGATTAACCAGGCTACAATTTATCCAACTAAGAACATATCGGAAAGAAGCGCTGTTTTCTGCCCACCCCTTTACCTTACATAGATGTTTCCAGTGGATGGGATACCACTTTTTCATGAGCGGAACTAGCTGCTGCATTCTGCTCACCACCATAACACCTTGATAAACTACGGACTGCTTACCTATATTTATGTCACATATCCATATCCGTGCACGATCAGCATATAATAATTTTTTTCTTGCATGTCCACCAGTAAAGTGTGTGGTTCGAATAGTGTTGTGACGCAAGCACACCTAACCAAATAGTTTTATCGCTGATTGCAATCATATATCGTTGCTGCTGTTACCAACAACTGTTGTTATTAATTTGTCGTTAACCACGATTCTGACACTTTATTATCGTTATCCACTTTATTATTGATATTCTCGTTATTTTTGCTACCTACCTGCTACTATTTACATTTATTTAACACATCTTGCTGCTTCTTATTCTCGTTATTGCTGCTGCCTACTTGCTGCTATTTACACTAATGTGTATTTAACACATCAAATATCTTGCTGCTGCAAGTGCACTTTAAAGACATATTTATTCGTTGTTATTTATATTGGTGAATATTTTTACACATCGAGTATCTTGCTGCTGAGCATTTTTGCTGCTGTATATGCCCTTTTTATATATATATATATATTTATATATATACACTAATTTTGTATGTTTAAACACTATATTCTCTCACGAACAACCACTAGGTGGCGCCAGAAGTTCAGATTCTTTCCCTTTTCACAGTATCTGGCATCAAGACATTGGCAGCAGATCCTTATTAAGTCCAGCACGTTGTGAGGTGGGTCCTCCATGGATCGGATTTGTTGTTCCGGCACATCCCACAGATGCTCGTTCGGATTGAGATCTGGTGAATCTGGAGGCCGAGGAAACACCTTGAAATCTTTGTCATGTTCCTCAAACCATTCCTGAGTAAGGTTGGGCTGCCGGTTCGAATCGGTTCGAAGTTCAATTCGAACATCGGCTGTTTGAAAGTTCGCGAACTTCGACCTTATCGGGATGTTCGCGGAAAGTTCGAGAAAAGAAAAAAGTTTTCAAAAAAATTCCAAAAAATGCTTAAAATATCCTAAAAAAATCTAGAAATAAAGAGACTCTTTACTGCAGAATATAATAATAAACGGTTTATTAGATATTGGATTAAAACGGGAATATTTTTAACATTGAAGCCTATAGGATTCATAAACATTTCCCACTCATTGTTGGGCAAACATTTCCCACTCCTTGTTGGTCAAACATTTCCCACTCCTTGTTGGTCAAACATTTCCCACTCATTGTTGGTCAAACATTTCTCACTCATTGTTGGTCAAATATTTCCCACTGCTTGTTGGGCAAACATTTCCCACTGCTTGTTGGTCAAACATTTCCCACTCATTGTTGGGCAAACATTTCCCACTCCTTGTTGGTCAAACATTTCCCACTGATTGTTGGTCAAACATTTCCCATGGCTTCAAATCGCATTTAAACATGAGAAAAAGCGGTAAAAAATAGCTCAGTGCACAGCGGTGAAATGGCTCAGCACTCAGCAGTGAAAGGGTTAAAAACATTTTTTTTTCATTGTTTCCTGTCCCCC
>CM019069.1:14647665-14732665 GCA_009667805.1 Leptobrachium leishanense | reverse complement strand
TGAACCTGAAATGGAAAGTTCCTACTTTTTTCTGCAATGGAAAGCTGGATAATTCCGCTGTCAGAATGATTCTATAACATCCTAGGAATACTTTATTATTATCTATAGAATGTTTAATTTATCGTATCGTATAAACCATACATTATGAACCTTAATGAAGATAAACGTCTGAGGCATTCCTGTTACTTAGCTGAAAGGAATGACCTTAAGATGGGGAGGTATGGGGGATCTGTCCCAAGGGCTGGGGTCTTCATTGTTGAATTCAGCCCATACTATATGTTCACAGGACAAAAAATTTATCTTGGTTCAGAATATTCTAACTATTCACAGAATGACCCATATGCTGCAAAAATGATGCACAGAATGAAGCATATACTCCAAAAATTATGCACAGAATGAAGCATGTGCTCCAAAAATGATGCACAGAATGAAGCATATGCTGCACAAATGATGCACAGAATGAAGTATATGCTGCACAAATGATGCACAGAATGAAGCAGATGCTCCACAAATCATGCACAGAATGAAGCATATGCTCCACAAATGATGCACAGAATGAAGCATATGCTCCAAAAATGATGCACAGAATGAAGCATATGCTCCAAAAATGATGCACAGACTGAAGCATGTGCTCCAAAAATAATGCTCAGACTGAAGTTTATGCTCCACAAATGATTCACAGAATGAAGTATATGCTGCACAAATGATGCACAGAATGGGGCATTTGCTCAAAACGTGATGCACAGAATGAAGTATATGCTGCACAAATGATGCACAGAATGAAGCATATGCTCCACAAATGATGCACAGAATGAAGTATATGCTCCATAAATGACGCACAGAATGAAGCATATGCTCCAAACATAATGCACAGAATGAAGCATGTGCTCCAAAAATAATGCTCAGACTGAAGTTTTTGCTCCACAAATGATTCACAGAATGAAGTATTTGCTGCACAAATGATGCACAGAATGAAGCACATGCTCCACAAATGATGCACAGAATGAAGCACATGCTTCACAAATGATGCACAGAATGAAGTATATGCTCCACAAATGATGCACAGAATGAAGCACATGCTCCACAAATGATGCACAGAATGAAGTATATGCTCCACAAATGATGCACAGAATGAAATATATGCTCCACAAATGATGCACAGAATGAAATATATGCTCCACAAATGATGCACAGAATGAAGCATATGCTCCAAAAATGATGCACAGAATGAAGCATATGCTCCACAAATGATGCACAGAATGAAGTATATGCTCCACAAATGATGCACAGAATGAAGTATATGCTCCACAAATGATGCACAGAATGAAGCATATGCTCCAAAAATGATGCACAGAATGACCCATATGCTGCAAAAACGATGCACAGAATGAAGCATATGCTCCAAAAATGATGCACAGAATGAAGCATGTGCTCCAAAAATGATGCACAGAATGAAGTATATGCTTCAAACATAATGCACAGAATGAAGCATGTGCTCCAAAAATAATGCTCAGACTGAAGTTTATGCTCCACAAATGATTCACAAAATGAAGTATATGCTGCACAAATGATGCGCAGAATGGGGCATTTGCTCCAAACATGATGCACAGAATGAAGCATATGCTCCACAAATGATGCACAGAATGAAGTATATGCTCCACAAATGATGCACAGAATGAAGCATATGCTCCAAAAATGATGCACAGAATGACCCATATGCTGCAAAAATGATGTACAGAATGAAGCATATGCTCCAAAAATGATGCACAGAATGAAGCACATGCTTCACAAATGATGCACAGAATGAAGTATATGCTCCACAAATGATGCACAGAATGAAGCACATGCTCCACAAATGATGCACAGAATGAAGTATATGCTCCACAAATGATGCACAGAATGAAATATATGCTCCACAAATGATGCACAGAATGAAATATATGCTCCACAAATGATGCACAGAATGAAGCATATGCTCCAAAAATGATGCACAGAATGAAGCATATGCTCCACAAATGATGCACAGAATGAAGTATATGCTCCACAAATGATGCACAGAATGAAGTATATGCTCCACAAATGATGCACAGAATGAAGCATGTGCTCCAAAAATAATGCTCAGACTGAAGTTTATGCTCCACAAATGATTCACAGAATGAAGTATATGCTGCACAAATGATGCAAAGAATGGGGCATTTGCTCAAAACATGATGCACAGAATGAAGCATATGCTCCACAAATGATGCACAGAATGAAGCACATGCTCCACAAATGATGCACAGAATGGGGCATTTGCTCCAAACATGATGCACAGAATGAAGCATATGCTCCAAAAATGATGCACAGAATGAAGCATATGCTCCAAAAATAATTTATTTATTTTCAAAGTTTTTTTAGCAGGAAGGATACATTAAGGTTTCTCTCCTTTTCAGTATGTCCTGGGTTCAAGAACATTGAAATGTTAGTCGTTACAGAAACACAGTAACAAAATGCAAGATATTAAAAACAAAACACGAATATACAGATTAACACAGAAAATAAACATATAGGAAATATAGTCGCTATGTTACATGTTTACAGGTGCCTTCTGTATATAGTCACTATGTTACATGTTTACAGGTGCATTCTGTATGTAGTCACTATGTTACATGTTTACAGGCGCATTCTGTATATAGTCACTATGTTACATGTTTACCGGTGCATTCTGTATATAGTCACTATGTTACATGTTTACAGGTGCATTCTGTATATAGTCACTATGTTACATGTTTACAGGTGCATTCTGTATATAGTCACTGTGTTACATGTTTACAGGCGCATTCTGTATATAGTCACTGTGTTACATGTTTACAGGTGCATTCTGTATATAGTCACTATGTTACATGTTTACAGGGGCATTCTGTATATAGTCACTGTGTTACATATTTACAGCCGCATTCTGTATATAGTCACTATGTTACATGTTTACCGGTGCATTCTGTATATAGTCACTGTGTTACATGTTTACAGGTGCATTCTGTATATAGTCACTATGTTACATGTTTATAGGTGCATTCTGCATATAGTCACAATGTTACATGTTTACAGGCTCATTCTGTATATAGTCAATGTGTTACATTTTTACAGGCGCATTTTGTATATAGTCACTGTTACATGTTTACAGGCACATACTGTATATAGTCACTGTTACATGTTTACAGGCGCATTCTGTATATAGTCACTATGTTACATGTTTACAGGCGCATTCTGTATATAGTCACTATGTTACATGTTTACAGGTGCATTCTGTATATAGTCACTATGTAACATGTTTACAGGTGCATTCTGTATATAGTCACTGTTACATGTTTACAGGCGCATTCTGTATATAGTCACTATGTTACATGTTTACAGGCGCATTCTGTATATAGTCACTATGTAACATGTTTACAGGTGCATTCTGTATATACTGTAGTCACTATGTTACATGTTTACAGGTGCATTCTGTATATAGTCACTGTGTTACATGTTTACAGGTGCATTCTGTATATAGCCACTGTTTTACATGTTTACAGGTGCATTCTGTATATAGCCACTGTGTTACATGTTTACATACAGATGCATTTTGTATCAAAGTATGTTAATAGGGAGCTTCTGAGTGACTTAAGACTGGGGGAAGATTTGATGGCGTCTGGGAGGTTATTCCATAATTGCGGTGCTCTGTAGGAAAATGAGGATCGAGACACTTTCTTTTTGTATTGTGGTATTGTAAGTAAGGTGCTGGTCCTGGATCGGAGGTTATAGGATGAGGGAGCTGCTGGGGGAAGCAGTCTATTCAGAAAGGGTGGTAGCTTCCCAGAAAACCTCTTAAACACCAGATTGGAACGGTGAAGGGTGCGTCTAGATTCCAGCGATGGCCAATTTAGCTCTTTTAACATGTCACAATGGTGGGTCGTTGTCACAGAATGGCCCAGGACCCTCAGCCAGGGACAGTCCTTTGTGACATTTGGGTCCCCATAGACTCCTAGGTGCTGTTGCACCAGCAGCACACCTTGTTTTATTTTATTAGATGTGGTTTCATTGTGTGATGTAATAAAAGTGTCCCCGTATGTGTACTGTGAAACGTATGTTAAAACCCCCCATTGTATGCTTTGCTCGCCGCCATTTCCCAGTGCCTCGTGGATCCGGTCGAATTGATCGGATCGTAAAATGGCCGATTTGGACCATCCGGTCGAATCGAAAAATGGCCGATTCGACCCATCCGGTTACGAATCGACACCACCCCGATTCGGAACAGCCAATACGGATCGGGGCCCAGGTACCTTTTTCCAGCGAGGGCCAATGAGACTCATGGGGGCGGGCAGGGATTCCTATTGTTCTCTCTCTGTACGAATGTTTATAAATATATGTGTTGTCCCAGTAAAAGTCAGTTCAACTAGTGCATACAGCTCCGCCTGGTGTCCTTTATTGACGAGCGTACTGCTGAGATCCTGCGCGGTCTCCAGGGTACGTTACCCACGAACGAGGTACGATCCGGCTACCCTGTGTCTGCATCTCGGATCAGAACAGAGGTGCATCGTACGGGCTTCGACCAACGATCGACCACGCTGACTCCGCTACCCTGGGCCTGAGATCCGACTCGAAGTAGCGGCGCGTCTTACGTGCATCGACCACCGAAAGATCGACCACACTTCGACTCCTCTATCCGATCCGAAGCAGCGGCGCGTCTGCCGCGCCCTGGTATATCGAGCGCTACACGATCGAAGGAAATCCGAAACATTTCCCGTCTGAACGGCTCGACGGACGAAACGTTTCCCATTCGAACGGCCGCTCCACAGACAATCCGATCGCCACCAAGGTCAGTAGATCAGCTGCTCGAGACGCTGAGTGCCGAGTCACTTGGTGGTCGGGCTGATCTCCCGCAGGGGTCCCTCTCCACAGCCCGCCAACCCTTCCCCGGGGTCACTCCAGGCCGCACGAGACGCCGAGTGCCGCGCCACTCGGTAGTCGGGCCGGCGGTAAGCGCAGTGGGAGGAGCAGATAGGAGCACACCCGCAGGCGGACAACACCCCTTCCGTCACAGTCGTGTAGTTACATTGTAGCACAAAGCGGCAGAATGAGTTATACAATGTACTAAGTTTCTGGAGGTGTGTTTGCGGGGCGGCTGCATACACTACATCTCCGTATTCAATTGGCATAAGCATTTGTTGTACAATCTGCTTTCTTACCGTGGGGCTCAGGCAGGATTTGTTTCTGTACAGGGCACCTAGTTTGGGGTAAAGTTTAGATGAGAGTTTTTCTATGTGGGGCCAAAGGATAGATTTGAGTCTAACCACATACCTAGATATTTGAGCGGTCAACATGTCATTTGATCTTGTCCTGACACCTAGATGGGGAGCCGAGTTTGCAATTTGTGTAGTTTAGGTTTTAGTTCCAAAGTGCATTGTTACAGTTTTGTCAGTATTTAAAAAAAGTTTTGAAGCAGCCATCTGGGTGTAATTCGGGTTAGGAGATTGTGACTCGGTGGTAGACAAAGGAGACGGAGGCCTTCTTAAGCAGGAAAAGCATTTATTCGGTACCGAGCCTTGAGTCAGGTCTAGCCCAAAAAGACTCAAGTCCCGAGCCAACAGAGAGACAAAGAATTTATACATGGCTTGTAAAAATGCACACCTTATTCCCCTCCCCAGGTTACCCTCCCACTTATCATATCAACTTCATTATACATATTGGACTTTATTCATCATTTTGCAAGTCAGCAAGGTTCACTTCAAAGAAACGACCCTTGAGCCCACTCTGTATTCTCTGTCTAGTCAATATGGTCATAAAAAGGAATCATTCTTCTTAGGGATGCACCGATACCACTTTTTTAAGACCGAGTACGAGTACCGATACTTTTTAAAAGTACTCACCGATACCGAGTACCGATACTTTTATTTAATGTCATGTGACGCTTTCCAATAGGAACAGACCTCATAAAAATTTATATGAGATTGACCGCAGCTCACATGGATTTGCCCGCAGGTCTCATGGATTTGCCCGCAGGTCTCATGGATTTGCCCCCAGCTCACATGGGTTTGCCCCCAGCTCACATGGGTTTGCCCCCAGCTCACATGGATTTGCCCCAGCTCTGATGGTTATGTCCCCCAGGTCTCATGGATTTGCCCCCAGGTCTCATGGATTTGCCCCCAGGTCTCATGGATTTGCCCCCAGGTCTCATGGATTGGCCCCCAGGTCTCATGGATTGGCCCCCAGGTCTCATGGATTGGCCCCCAGGTCTCATGGATTTGCCCCAGGTCTCATGGATTTGCCCCCAGGTCTCATGGATTGGCCCCCAGGTCTCATGGATTGGCCCCCAGGTCTCATGGATTGGCCCCCAGGTCTCATGGATTTGCCCCCAGGTCTCATGGATTTGCCCCCAGGTCTTATGGATTGGCCCCCAGGTCTCATGGATTGGCCCCCAGGTCTCATGGATTTGCCCCAGATTTGCCCCCAGGTCTCATGGATTGGCCCCCAGGTCTCATGGATTGGCCCCCAGGTCTCATGGATTGGCCCCCAGGTCTCATGGATTTGCCCCCAGCTCGAACGCTGGCCGTGTGCATGTAAAGCACGCGGCCAGCGTTCCCCTCCGGCGCGCCAAATACTCACCCTTCCTGAAGTTCCGGTCTCCGGGCAGTGATGCGGTCACGTGGCCGCCGGGCGCATCTGTGACGCTGCCTCCAGCCGAGAGGCCGCGTCACAGGAGCGCCCAGTGGCCGCAGGAACGCATCACTGCCCAGCGACCGGAACTTCAGGAAGGGTGAGTATTTGGCGCGCCGGAGGGGAACGCTGTCCGCGTGCTTTACATGCACGCGGCCAGCTTCCCCAGCCCCGCGGATACCGGCAAGCCGGCCCAGCGCCCAGCGGGATGTAACAAGTACTCGTGCAAACGGCAATATCGGCCCCGATACCGATACTAGTATCGGTATCGGTGCATCCCTAATTCTTCTAAAGCAAATATGGCAAGCTATGAGATTTACGCATTCCTGCTGTCTCGATATATTAAGCAACTTTTATGGCTTAGAGTTAAAGACCTGGGGGGGGAGAAGAGATAATTCTTCAGTCAGTAGAAATCAGGTTTATTTGAGGCTACACTTAGCTGTTAGTTAGAGCAGGCAAACTTAGTTGACTCTAGTGAGCACAAAGGGACTGCAGACTTTTAAAACACAAAATGGAGTTGGTAGCATACCTGGAGCGAACACCAAAATGGCGGATTAGCTGTGTTAGTATATTTCTAAATTAAATCCCAAGAGGTGCTATCTCATTCCCTCCTCTTGGCGGAGAGTCTACAATGACCTCTCCCAGCCAACTAACTAAATCATTAAGTATTTTTAATCAGTAGGGGTTACTTGGCTCATTGGATGGTAATTTGAAGTGTCCCCCAGGGGTCTATCTTCTGGCTTCAGGAATTTACGGCAGATTGGCCACAGACACATGGCTAACTTGTAGGTTAGTGCACAGATAAGAATTAGTATACCAATGAGGATCAGGGACCCTACCCTGGAAATAGCATTTAGGATTGAGCCAAATGTACCCCAGATGGGACACTTTCTCTTGGTGCTTGAGAATTGCATCAAAATATTCAGGTACATCATCAGTAGGTGTGCGGAGATAAGTACAACATTCATATTGTATCGTCATTTCACACATTCCATTTAATACAGCCTGTATCTGTTCAATAGCTATTTTCTGATATAACTTTAATTTACGAATTTATCGGAGCTCCGCATTCAACAGTTGGATGTCAGCAATAGTAATATTCACAATTTCATCCTTTAGTACAACATATTAAGTCTTCTCATCATTTCAATGCCGCATCCTGTGAAGGAAGGAAACCAAGACCAGGCCATATCATCTTTGGAAAACAGTTCTCGTTTAGCAAAATTTAAGGATTAATGTGGTTGTGGTGTCCCTAGGTCCAGGGTATCACCTTGGATCCACTGGAGGGGGACTACCCAGGCCAGGTAACACCACATCTTTATATCAGTATTTATCCACATGTGACATAAGTTTCCGCAACAAACCATTACTTGGAGACTATTTCCCAATGCCCCTGGATCAGATACATCTAGTGTTGCATTAAACAAGGATTCTTTACAGATTGAACTAGGTGGGGCCTAATTTTTCTTTAGTTTAAAACACCATAAAGGGAAGTAAGCCCAATTATTGATCTGAATAGTGTGGTTTGTTTTTGGCATAATTAAGCTCTTAGTCAGATTAAGAACACTAGGGACCACTACACCTTTATTCACAGGGAAGTCAAACAAGTTAAGGGGTACCACTAAGGTGGGAATAACTGATGACCATTGGTTCAATTGGTTACACACCCACCAGGATTCATATCCTGACTTCTTTGCATACGCATACGTAAATTTAATAAGCAGTTTATCCTCTGGTCTTGTCAATTCTCGTTTCCGTCGGTCCTGTGCTGGTGGGACAGTCATGTCAAATTCCGGTGTCAGCACAATAGGGGCTGACATCACTCCCTTAGGGAGCTGGATTGGAAAAAATAGTCCAGCAACAATTGTCAGTAAGGTCAAAAATAAAACAATAATCCCAATACATATAAGGATCCTTTGGTACTGTTCAAATGGTCCTTTTTTTTAACCTCTTAAAAATAGTATCTGAAGCAGAGGCTCATGGGCCTCCTGGGGTACCTCTGGAGCTTCCATCGATTGGGAATGTGGTAAACTTAACGGTCTTTCAATAACAACAGGCACAAAGACTGGAGTTTGGAGAGCCGGTGGTCAACTAGACTTGGATCTCCCTTATTCCTCTCCGGTCTGTGCAGCTGCTTGGGTACGGTGGAAACGTAGCTTCAGTGGGTCAGATTCACTGGCTATCACTTTCCATGCCTGGTCCGTAACCTCTGCAGCAGGTTTCAATCGTGAGTGGTGTATCCATGGCACCACTTCGGCCACCTTCACTGCTGTGGGAGTTGATAACAAGACAACATAAAAACCCCTAACAGGTCTACCTTCCATTCCTTAACCCATACTGAGTCCCCAGGACAGTATCTGTGTAAAGGTAAGTATAGGAACTGTGATATGTGTTCACTAACTCATGTATACATGCTCTGCATCGTCTGATCTAACCTGATCACTTGCTGGCATAGGTCAGTTTCTCCTAATACCCGGGGATCCCTCCCTCAACCTAGTTATCAAAGGGGTGGGATAACCAAACATCATCTCGTATGGGCTCAATTTTAGGAGTGAGGTAGGGCTGCTTCTCACATGCAGTAGAACTATTGGCAACACATCCAGCCATTTCATTGATGTTTCTTGGCATATTTTAGCCATCAATGTCTTTGGATTTCTATTCATTCTTTCCTCTTTTCCAGAGCTTTGAAATCTGTATGCAGAGTGCAGTTTCCAGGTGATTCTTAACAATCGGGCGAGCTGCTGCAAACAACTTTGTATGAAGGCTGGGCCATTGTCTGATCCGATTTCAAGAGGCAGTCCATACCTTGGGATAATTTTCTCTCGAGGCACCTTACCTCTGCAGTCTTTTCTGTTCAAGTTGGGTAGGCTTCAACCCATCCCATTAGTGCGCATACTAGCACCAGTAGATATTTATATCCTTTGAATGGTGGGAGAACAGTAAAGTCAATTTATAGGGAGGACATTGGAGATAATCCAACCGATAATACTCCTGGTGGTTGTACTATCCCTTGCCTTGGGTTGTTCTTAGCACAAGTGACACATTGTTGCGCAATCACTCTGCAGACGGAGGTGAGTCCAGGAACGTAGAAGTGCGGTTCTAGTTGTTGCTCCATGGCTGTCTTTCCTCCATGTGTTCTGGAATGCAGGGCCCAGACAATTTCAGGTGCCAGGGTGGCTGGTAAGACAATTCTTTCACTCTCCAACTGGTACCATCAGTCTTCTCTGTATTCTCCTGGCTCTTCGGAGAGCCATTTCTTCTCCTTTTCAGAGTAGGCCGGAGTTCAGTGCGTAATGGGTGTTGGTAACAGAGGTATCACCACTGAGAGAAGTCTTTTGACATACTTGGGTATTCTGTGCTTCAGAGCATATTCAGACAGTGCATCTCTTTCATGTTCATTCTTTACAGTCGGCAAGAAATACTTCCGGGCACTTTCTTTCATATTTTGCAGCTGATCTTCAACCAGTATCTCTTTCAGGAAGAACTTCACCAGCGGAGCTTGGTATTACATAGAAACATAGAAAACATAGAAAAATGTCGGCAGATAAGAACCTTTCGGCCCATCTAGTCTGCCCAATTACATGGATACTTTACCTGGATTTATCTTTTGTTTAGGATAGCCTTATGCCTATCCCATGCTTGCTTAAATTCAATTACTGTTTTGGCCTCTACCACTTCTACTGGAAGACTGTTCCATGTATCCACCACCCTCTCAGTAAAATAATGCTTCCTGATGTTACTTTTAAACCTTTGCCCCTCTAATCTAAGACTATGTCCTCTTGTTTTGCTACTTTGTTTCCTTTTAAATATACTCCCTTCCTCTACCTTGTGGATTCCCTTACGTATTTAAATGTTTCTATCATATCTCCTCTGTCTCGTCTTTTTTCCAAGCTGTACATGTTAAGATCATTAAGCCTTTCCTGGTAACTTTTCTCCTTCAAGCCGTACACCATTTTAGTAGCCCTTCTCTGAACTCTCTCTAAGAGGTCTATATCCTTCTGGAGATACGGTCTCCAGTACTGCACACAGTACTCCAAGTGAGGTCTCACCAGTGCTCTGTACAGTGGCATGAGCACTTCCCTTTTCCTACTGCTAATACCTCTCCCTACACAACCAAGCATTCTGCTAGCATTTCCTGCTGCTCTATTACATTGACTACTTACCCTTAGATCCTCTGCATACAGATATTGTGCAGCTCCCAGCTCTCCCATGCTTCTCACAATTCGGTAATTCTCAGGTTATTGTGGGTGTTAGTATTCAAATTGAGAAGCGTGTTCGAAAAATTTGAGTCTCGTATCACTTCTATCTCCTCTTCCCCCACTAATTTTACGCCGAAGAAATTCAGCATCAGTTTATAGGCTCTCCGCAGCCTATGTTGGATTTCAGCGGTGTTCTTCATAATTTCAATTTCAGAAGTAGTCAGAGGCTTTGCATGTGCATTCCGGCCTTGTTCACGTAGAGGAAACAACCATTGGATATAGCTGTGGTGCTTCTCTAGAAGTTCATATTCATTGTACCAATGGCAAAGAACATCTTCAATAAATTCTCCATGAGGTGCAAATCTTCTTCTTATTCATATAGATGTCAACGTTAGGCATATCTTGAAGCGCAGTATTTAGACAGAGCAGAGTTTCGACTTTCATTTGCAGTGATACGGGTTTACATACCGGAATCTTGATAGGTGAGTCAACTTGAACCAGTCCTCTCTGGGGAACCGAAGTTTCTGTTCGGTGTTCCGGATTTCCATTCCGGAAGCTTTTCAAGTGATTCTCCTGTTGCTGTAGAGTTCTCTTGTCATTGGTTTCTTTCCAATCACAGCCACGCTCAAGGGCTTGTGTCTGTCTTGCTGCTTCCTTCGCCACTTGATCTGCTTTATGGTTTCCTCTGGGAACTTCTTCTTTGCCTTTCTGGTGTCCTCGACAATGTATAACACCAACTGCGGACGGTTTCCATACCATATCCAGTAGATTCAATATTTCAAGGGCATTTTTGACTTGTTTGCTTGCAGATGTTAGGAGGCCACGTTCTTTGTAGAGTGCTCTGTGAGCCTGAATTGTCATGAAGGCATACTTGGAATCGGTGTATGTGTTCACTCTTTTGTTTTCAGATAGTTCTAGACCTTTGGTAAGGGCAATAATTTCAGCTAGTTGAGCAGAAGTGCCATTAGGCAGTGGTTTTGCTTCAATTGTTTCGTCAAGAGTGACTACTGCGTACCCAGCAAATCTCTTTCCATTTTCAACAAAACTGCTTCCATCAGTGAACAGTTACAAGTCGTATTTGTCTAGGGGTATGTCTTTGAGGTCAGGTCTGCTGCTATATACTTCATCCATTACTTGGAGGCATTCATGTTCATGGTCTTCTGAAGCATCTGGAAGCAATGTAGCAGGATTCAGTGTTGAGATTAGTTCCAGAGGAACTCTTGAGTTTTCACACAGCATGGCTTGGTACTTGGTCATTCTTGCATTGCTGAACCAGTAATTGCCTTTTTGGTCTAGAAGAGTCTGGACTGCATGAGGGACTTTCACAAAGAGTTCTTGGCCTATTGTGAGCTTGTCTGCTTCCGCAACCAGGAGGGCAGTGGTTTCAAGCAACAAAGTCTTTAATTGGGTGACAGCCTCAGTTTGTTCTTCACCCCAAATGAATAGGTCAGGCTCTGCACCTTTGGTGGCTTGGTACAGAGGCTCCGCAATGATGGCAGAGTTGGGGATCCACAGGCGACAGAAGCCTGCAGCTCCCAAGAATTCTCTTACTTGGCAACGAGTCTGTGGTTGAGGGACACGGCAGACTGATTCTTTGCGTTCTGGATTGTACGCATGGTACCAGTAAGTTGAAAGCCTAGGTATTTCACACTGCGTTGGCAGATTTAGGCCTTTCTTTTAGAAACTTTGTAGCCTGCCTTGCATAAAATACTTAACAGTTCTGTTTGTGGCATTGAAACAATCTTCTTCAGTTGGTGAGGCAAGCAGGAGTTCATCAACATACTGCAATAGGGTAGCTTTGTCTGGCTGAGAGTCTTTGTTCAGCGCTCTCCCGAGGATAGTAAACCTTGAAGGAGGCACGTCATTTGAGGTTTGGAGCCATTCTGGGCATTTTCCCACTGAAAGGCAAACAATGGCGGACTCGCTGGAGCCAAGCCGGAACAGAAGAACGCATCTTTTTAAATTAAGTGTAGAATTCTGTGTTGCCGGGGTATCAGAGCTAGGAGGTTACACTCAATTGGGCCAAATCCGTATAAAGTCACTGTGGCAGAATTAACTGCCCTTAAATCCTGTACAGATGTGAGTTCTTAAGTGCCCTCTTCCTGAACTGGAGCAACGGGGTATTCCATGAAGACACACAAAACTTTAGAAAACTGTACTTTAGCAAGCGTTCAAGGTGGACTTGGATGTGTTGCCTGGCTTTTTGTGGGATGTGGTACTGGCGCAGCGCCACGGGCTATTACCTTTTTTTTTTTTATTCATCTTACTTTCAATAATACACATTTTATAACACGTTTCTCTCTTCTCATCATAACCAACTTCTTTGTGCATTCCCCATTTTACTTGTCTTTTACTTTCTTATTATCACTTACTTATCTTTTCTATTTATTTTACAATTTCTCCAAACTGATCTAACGCCTGCAGTTTTTTCCTCTATATCTGCTGTATCTCTCAGACTCCTCTCCTACAACCTTCCCTCCCACCTTTTCTCCTCTGTCAGTGTTACTTGTTTGCATAAGGGGGGGGGGGGTTCAAAGTGGCAACAATTTTTTTTTTTTTAAATCAGAGTCTCTTACAATAGACACAAATGCAATTGAGATGTAACAGCACTGTTTTACAAATGTCAACAAACTCTTGCAGCCTATAGCACACAACACATTCACTTACTGGAGCAAAAATACTGGTACATAAATCATACTAGATCTTTAAATCAAGCATTTATAACATACCAGAACAAGTGGCAATTCTGCCGAAGACATATACACTTAATGAACGACTGTAGCACAGTACGCCAAACACTTACAAAAAAAACGCATGTTTAGCACACACAATCAAATCACCTTTTGTCTTGGTTTGAACAGACTTCAAACATTCCTCAGTCAAAAACAGGTTTTTTTTGTTTCTCTTGCTAATTGCAGGTCTCTTCCTAATTTAGCCTTTTTACTCAATGCTCTCTGAAATGTGTTCATTAGAATTCATCCTGTCTTACAATTTTACATTCATTTTAACTATGCATTTTAGGGGTACACCCGAAAAACACAAAACACCGGCTGTACACTGTACACACCATAATACATATACACACACACAACAGAGATTTCATACATAGATCATTTTCATTGCAATGCATACAAAACCAAAGAGCATATAAACCCACTATACATATATACAGACTGGGCAGCACATCTACATTGCACCATAAACGCAAACACAGCACATATATGCACTTACTGCACAGAGCACATATACACACACAACTCTAAATCCATATTCATAACATTTATACACATTTGCTATGTAAATAGCACATACCCACACTGGCTGCAGCCATATATAATACTACTCAGCACACACTCATAGTGTATTCGTTCAATGCAACAAATAGCTTCTGTATACATACTGCAAAAGCATATTTACAGGAAACATACACAGAGCATTTTTTTTTTAAGCAAACGCAACACATATATACAGAGCACATACAATACCTCCATATATCATAAAAACATAGAGAATGTTGGCAGATAAGAACCTTTCGGCCCATCTAGTCTGCCCAATTACATGGATACTTTACCTGGATTTATCTTTTGTTTAGGATAGCCTTATGCCTATCCCATGCTTGCTTAAATTCAATCACTGTTTTGGCCTCTACCACTTCTACTGGAAGACTGTTCCATGTATCCACCACCCTCTCAGTAAAATAATGCTTCCTGATGTTACTTTTAAACCTTTGCCCCTCTAATCTAAGGCCAGGGTCAGACGAACGCATTTCTGACGTCCAGCGTCAAAACGTACGTTGGTGCGTGCGAACGCATTTTTTCACGGAATACGCGAAAGCGGTCAGACGATGCGCAATTCTGGACGTATTTCATGACGGAGCTGTAAAAAAAAGAGAAAAAAACGATGAATCCAATTAATTGATGAATGAAAAAATAAGGGGTAGGGTTATAAAAATCCATTTTGGGTATGGTGGCGTTTTTCAAAGATGGATCCAGTACAAGTCTTTGTGTTTGCTGCAATGGGGTACCTGTACCTTAAGAGGAAGAGAAAGCGGCGAACCTGGGTTCATCAAATTAACGCTGCCAGACCCACGCATGGACACTTTGTGACGCTGTACAGGCCACTGCTAGAGAGGGACCCTGTGAAGTTTTTCAACTACATGCGGATGTCCATCCCCTCCTTTGATGAACTGTTGTCGCAGGTACGCGAGCCACTGACCAAGAGGGACACCAACATGAGGGCCGCCATACCACCGGAGGAGATGCTGGTCATCACTTTGCGGTACGTACTGTCAAACACCTGCATACATGACATCGCTGCCAGTCACCTGTCATGAGTGCATCATGTCTGTAGTCACATGCCCACTGTCACATGCATACACACACACACACAGGCATCACATCACACGTACATAATCATAAATGACTCCGACAACAATGTAGACCAAAATAATAATATAATATGAAACATTAAATAAAATAACAGTAATATATTCTCGACATATATTATACCTTGTTAACTGAAGGTCATGATATATTAAACATGAAACCAAATAACACATGACAAACAAAACTAAAACATATTCATGACATGTATCACAGATCATGATACCGCCGAGCATCTGGGTCATGAGGGCCGGTGGTGTGGCTAGAGCAGTACTCCGACTCTGTGTGTGGCCTGGCTCCAGGGGGCATGGCTGGGTGGGTGGACAGCACCTCACTGGGGAGGGAAGATCCACTGGCATTGGTGGATTGTGGCACAGCATTGTAACCGGCTGCGTGATGGGGACGCGAAAGGATGTCGTCAAATATTGCCAGAGATCTGCGCCGGTACTCCACCTTCTCAGCCTCGCTCATCTTGTTGAGAAGGATCATACAGTGTCACGTATCCCCCTGAATACCAGAATAGTGGTCCCTATACGTAGACCGATCTCTAACCTTCCGATCCTTGAATGGTCGGCACAACTAGACAGATATTTTACCAGACAGAGTACCCAAAAGGGTAAACACCAGACAGATATACAAGATAGAGTTTTCGTTCTCCCTAGGACTCCAGAAATAGAAAAGGTAGTCTGCTGTATACTTTGGGTTACACACAGACTACCACAGAAACCAAGGCTGTTTAGGAGCAGAGGCGTAGCGGAGTCGTTGCCAATGCCAAAGGTCATACACAGGGAGGTTCGTTTGCCAATACCAAGGGTCATACACAGTGGTGGTTCGTTTGCCAATGCCAAGGGTCATACACAAGGAGGTTCGTTTGCCAATACCAAGAGTCGTACACAGGGGTGGTTCGTTTGCCAATGCCAAGGGTCATACACAGGGAGGTTTGTTTGCCAATACCAAGAGTCGTACACAGGGGTGGTTCGTTTGCCAAAGCCAAGGCTCATACACAGAGGATAAATAAATTAGTCAGAAGCAGAGAGTCAGTCACTGCCAACACCAGACACACGAGAGCTCTGCGGGGAATGATACCACGTCAGGGCACCGGTGAAATTGTGAAGCCGGGCTTTAACCCCGGCGGGTCCGCGTCATCACGCCAGGCCCCGCCCCCCGGCGTCCCACGTGGGCGCATCCGGCAGTGTATAACATTCGGCGCCTGGCCAGCGAGCAGCGAGGAAGTTGCTGCCAGGCGCCCCAGAACAGCGCGATACGTGACAGAACCCCCCCTCAACGGGCGGCCACTGGACGACCCCCAGGGGCACGGGGATGAGCCAAATAGAAGGCCTTCACCAACCGAGGGGCATGGACCTCCGCAGCCGGGACCCAAGAACGATCCTCTGGACCGTAACCCACCCAGTCGACCAAGTACTGTAACTTCCCCCTAGACATCCTGGCGTCCAGAATGGCCTTAACCTCAAACTCCTCCTCGCCCTCCACAGAGACAGGAGGAGGTGGAGCACGGAACTTGGTGTATCGGTTACACAATAATGGCTTCAAAAGGCTCACGTGGAACACATTGTGTATCCTGATATGGGGGGGCAATGCCAAAGCATAGGAGACTGGGTTGAGCCGCCGCAGAATCCTATAGGGACCTATATATCTAGGCGCCAACTTCATGGAGGGCACTAAGAGCTTGATGTTCTGCGAAGAAAGCCAAACCCTGTCCCCAACCTGATACACAGGTGCCTGCCTCCTGTGTCTGTCAGCCTTTATTTTCTGGATGACACTGCTTTTCTCTAGTGCCTTTTTAACTCTCCCCCAAGTCTCCTTCAAGGACGCCAAATGCTCATCCAAAGCAGGTATCGTGGTATCTGGAAACGTAGCGGGGAGCACGGGAGGATCGAAACCATAAACAGTGAAGAAAGGGGAATGTCCCGTGGATTCACTCACTGCACTGTTCAAAGCATACTCAGCCCATGGTAGCAGATCTGACCAGTTATCTTGTTGTTCTGATATAAAACATCTGAGATACTTCTCTATATTTTGATTGGCGCGTTCTGCTGCTCCGTTAGTCTGGGGGTGATAGGCCGAAGAGAAGGATAAGTCTATCCCCACATTCTTACAAAACCCTTTCCAGAATCTGGAGACAAATTGGGTACCCCTATCGGAGACAATCCCAAGAGGAATACCATGTATGCGGACCACGTTGTTTATGAAAATGGGCACCAATTCGGCTGCTGAAGGTAGTTTACGAAGAGGAACATAGTGGCCCATCTTGGAGAACCGATCTATGATAGTAAGTATTACTGTATTCCCTCTTGAATCAGGTAACTCCACTATGAAATCTATTGCCAAATGCGACCATGGTCGTTCTGGGATCGGCAGAGGCTGGAGTAGACCAATGGGTGCTGTTTTGGGATTTTTATGTCTTGTGCACACCTCGCACACGGTTATGTAATCCTTTACATCTCGGCGCAACGTGGGCCACCAGAAGACTTTACTGATGCTGGACACCGTTTTGGTAATCCCCATATGCCCAGAAGTTTTATTATCATGATAAATGTTTAGTAATTCCTCCCTTTCACTTTCAGGTACAAAGAGTTTCGCGGGAGGTTTCCCCTCAGGGGCTGTGCCCTGAACTGTTTGCAACCTTTTCATCAAAGGAGACGAGACATTAATCGTGGTAGAGGCTATAATCCTTTCTTGGGGTACAATGGGATGCTGATCTTGGATGTTATATTCGTAGGACTCATGCTGTCTTGATAAAGCGTCTGCTTTAACATTTCTGGATCCAGGTCTATAGGTTAATACGTAATTAAAGCTTGAAAGAAACAACGACCATCTCGCTTGTCTGGAATTTAACCGTTTAGCATCTCCAATGTATGTGAGATTTTTGTGATCGGTTATGATAAGGATGGGGTCACTAGACCCTTCCAGTAGGTATCTCCATTCTGCCAAGGCCGATATGACTGCTAATAACTCTCTGTTTCCTATGTCATAGTTCCTCTCTGCCGGGGAGAGTTTCCGGGAATAGAAACCGCATGGATGCAAGGGTTTGTCGGGTGCCTCCCTTTGGGACAATACTGCACCAAGACCTATTTCGGAGGCATCAACTTCCACTTGGAACGGCAGAGCCGGATCTGGATGTCTGAGAACCGGGGCAGTAGTAAACGCTTGTTTGAGTGCCTCAAAGGCTTGACTGGCTTGGGGTGTCCATTTCTGAGTACCCACCCCTTTCCTAGTCATAGCCGTGAGGGGAGATACCAAAGCTGAAAAGTCTTTAATGAATCTCCTATAATAGTTAGTAAATCCTAGAAACCTCTGGATGGCTTTCAGCCCTTGGGGTAGAGGCCAGTCAAGGATTGCTGTGAGTTTCTTAGGATCCATCTGGAAACCTTCAGGAGTTATTATGTAGCCAAGGAAATGTACTGTTCTTATGTCAAATAAACATTTCTCTAGTTTACAATACAATCCAGCCTCCAACAGTTTTTTCAGTACTTGTTTCACGTGGACATGATGGGTTACAATATCAGGAGAGTATATCAGGATATCATCCAGATATACTATGACAAACACTTGCAAAAATTCCCGTAAGGTATCGTTTATGAGGTCTTGAAAAACGGCTGGTGCATTGCATAAACCAAAGGGCATCACTAGATACTCATAATGTCCACTTCGTGTATTAAAAGCCGTTTTCCATTCATGGCCCTCCTTAATCCTTACTAGGTTGTAGGCTCCGCGTAAATCGAGTTTTGTATAAATACTGGCCCCTTTTAGTCGATCGAATAGTTCTGTGATGAGAGGTATGGGATATGCGTTCCTTATAGTTATCCTGTTCAAACCTCTATAATCTATGCAAGGCCGCAGATCTCCCTCTTTTTTGGAGACAAAAAAGAAACCCGCTCCTGCTGGAGAGGAGGACCGTCTGATGAATCCTCGGTCTAGATTCTCCCTTATGTACTCCTCCATAATGTTGTTTTCTTTTTGGGACAAGGGGTATACATGTCCCCTAGGAGGCATAGTACCGGGGAGTAAATTTATAGCACAGTCGTACGGGCGGTGTGGCGGTAGGACCTCAGTCCTGGACTTAGAGAAGACCTCCTTTAAGTCCAGATAATGTTCAGGAACCTCTGTGGATAAAGGAGGGGCTGTGGCAATATTGAGGCTACCGATTACGTTGACCTTGCCCAGACATTTCGACTGACAACGAGGACTCCAGTATTTTATGTCTCTTTGGACCCAATCAATAACCGGGTTGTGTTCTACCAACCACGGAAACCCAAGCACGACAGGACATGAAGGAGATTCAATGATTTGGAAACATATTATTTCACGGTGCAATACTCCTGTTTCCATACATACAAAAACAGTGTCGTGGGTAATATGAGGACAGGATAGAGGGTTTCCATCTATGGCTTCCACCATTAGAGGCCTCTCCTTGAGAACCAGAGGTATGAGACATTTTGCAGCAAAATGTTTGTCCATAAAATTACCTGAGGCCCCAGAATCCAAGAAGGCCTCGGTCTTAAGGTGAACCCTGTCCCAAGTCAATGAGATTGGTACCAGGATCCTGGATTTTTTTTTTTCGTTATTCACAAAGGAGGCATAAAGAGACCCTATAACCTGGGTATTGGCTGGTCTTTGGCTTGATTTGCCACTCTCACCCCTGCCACCCCTAGGTCTCTGAGGACATTGAAGGCGGAAATGGTCTGCCCCTGCACAATAGAAGCAGAGCCCCTTTTCCCTTCTGTGAGCTCTCTCTGCCTCCGATATACCAGTTTTTCCTATCTGCATAGGCTCTGCAACTGGTATATCTGGTTTTACGTTTTCCTGGGCACCTGGTGTACCGGTATTTCTGGATGATAAGGGTAAAGGAGGCAAGAGCCTTCTAGGTCTATCTCTGGGATGTCTCCTTTCCCTAATTTGATCGTCCATGGCGATACAAAAATCGATCAGGTGATCAAGAGTCTCAGGCAATTTCAAAGGAGCCAATTCGAACATAAAAGCCTCGTTCAGACCTTCAGTAAAGGCTAAAGTTAGGACGTCGTTCGGCCAGAGAACCTCTGAAGTCAAGGTTTTAAAGTCTATCGCGTAGTCAGAGACCCTCCTATTACCTTGTTTTATGTGGAACAAAGATCTACCCGCATTAGTAGCCCTTCTAGAGGGGTCAAAGGTACGTTTTAGCTCCGAGGTAAAACCCTCATAGTCGTAAATGATGGGTTTCTTGTTTTCCCACAAGGGTGTAGCCCACAATAAAGCTTTCTCTGTCAAATGATTGATCAGATAGCCCACTTTAGCTTTATCCGACATACAGGACCCTGGGTTATTCTCGAACAAGATCTCAAGTTGGGTCAGAAAACCTCGGCATAAACTTGGTGTACCATCATAACGTAATGGTGCCTTCATACTAAGCCTATTTCTTTCGGGAGAGACCGGGCTGACAATAGGCAATACCGGGTCCGGAGGGTTTGTGGTTCCCCCACTGGACCGATTTAACAGGGTTTGAAGAGCAAGAGCAAACTGGTCCATCCTATGGTCCTGCTCTTCTTGTCTGGCTGCGATACGTGCCAACTGATTAGAGAGGTCTGCGGGATCCATTGGCCCTGACGTAATGTCACGTATCCCCCTGAATACCAGAATAGTGGTCCCTATACGTAGACCGATCTCTAACCTTCCGATCCTTGAATGGTCGGCACAACTAGACAGATATTTTACCAGACAGAGTACCCAAAAGGGTAAACACCAGACAGATATACAAGATAGAGTTTTCGTTCTCCCTAGGACTCCAGAAATAGAAAAGGTAGTCTGCTGTATACTTTGGGTTACACACAGACTACCACAGAAACCAAGGCTGTTTAGGAGCAGAGGCGTAGCGGAGTCGTTGCCAATGCCAAAGGTCATACACAGGGAGGTTCGTTTGCCAATACCAAGGGTCATACACAGTGGTGGTTCGTTTGCCAATGCCAAGGGTCATACACAAGGAGGTTCATTTGCCAATACCAAGAGTCATACACAGGGAGGTTCGTTTGCCAATACCAAGAGTCGTACACAGGGGTGGTTCGTTTGCCAATGCCAAGGGTCATACACAGGGAGGTTCGTTTGCCAATACCAAGAGTCGTACACAGGGGTGGTTCGTTTGCCAAAGCCAAGGCTCATACACAGAGGATAAATAAATTAGTCAGAAGCAGAGAGTCAGTCACTGCCAACACCAGACACACGAGAGCTCTGCGGGGAATGATACCACGTCAGGGCACCGGTGAAATTGTGAAGCCGGGCTTTAACCCCGGCGGGTCCGCGTCATCACGCCAGGCCCCGCCCCCCGGCGTCCCACGTGGGCGCATCCGGCAGTGTATAACATTCGGCGCCTGGCCAGCGAGCAGCGAGGAAGTTGCTGCCAGGCGCCCCAGAACAGCGCGATACGTGACATACAGGAATTGAAGAATGACATGTCCATGGAGTCCGCAAGCATGCAGCGTTGGTGTGGATGGTTGGTTTGAGCCTCCATGAAGGTAACCATGGCCTGCTCCAGGTCTGTAGCTGGTGCCCTTCTCCTCTGTGCAGGTCTGGTGCTGACCGTTGTTGCGGTACCTGCCACCTGTCCTGTCTCCACATCCTCCTCCAGGTGCGACTCTGCACCACCCCGGTTCACCTCCTCCTGGCAGCTGGCAGAACCTCCTGGCACCATGTGTTGGACCTGTGAGCCGGAGGTCGATGGCTGGTCGATGCTGCTGACGCTACTGCGCGGCTCCTGGGTCCTTCGGAGGAACGACAGTTGCTCTGTATAGATGTATCCACGGACCTTTTTGGAACCAGCTCCAGAGCGCGCAGCCATGGCTTGCTTCTTCTGCACCCGCGTATAATTGTCGCGTACTGTGCGCCATTTGTTCATCGCCTCTTGTGCTGCAAAACATGATGAGAGTGACATTAGCTTGTGTTCATGGTATGTGATCATATTCAAACAGTTTTGTTTTGTCTTCTAGGTATCTTGCTAGTGGATGCAGTTTGAAGGATCTGCATTATAACTTCCGCGTTGGCAGATCAACAGCTGGTGAGATCGTGAGATCGTCCGCAAGGTCTGCCAAACCATATGGGAAACCATGAAGGACCAATGTTTGCCAAAACCGACACACAAGGCATGTCTAGAAATTGCAGCAGGATTCTGGGAGAGAGCCAACTTTCCAAACTGCCTGGGAGCCGTGGATGGCAAACATGTCCGCATAGTGAAGCCACCGCACAGTGGCTCACTGTATCAGAATTATAAACATTACTTTTCCATTGGCCTACTGGCGGTGGCAGATGCCAACTATAGTTTCGTCTATGTGGATGTCGGTTCATACGGCAAGGACTCTGACTCCACACTGTTCAGGAACTCCACACTGTGGAATGAAATTGAGAGTGGGTCCCTGAACATCCCCAGACCCGCACCATTGCCTGGCAGTGACGTGACAGTCCCCTATGCCTTCATGGGTGATGAAGCATTCGGACTATCCACACACCTCCTAAGGCCCTACTCAGGGACACACCTGAATGTGAAGAAGCGGGTTTTTAATTATAGGCTGTCGCGGGCGAGACGGTATGTGGAGTGTAGCTTTGGCATACTGACCAACAAGTGGAGGATTTTACATAGACCGCTGGATGTACAGGTTGATTTCTGTGTGGATATAGTCAAATGCTGTTGCATCCTACATAATTATGTGCGTGCCAGGGATGGTTTTAATTTTGATGATACCCTCACAGTTGTCGGTCTTGAAGATGATGTGAACGATGACATCATAGCTGTGAATAGATACAGCAACAGGTTTCGCGATGCTCTGTCTAATTATTTTACGAGTGATGCAGGTCAGGTGCCCTGGCAGCTGGGGAGCATTTGAGATTTCACCCCAATGATTACATATTTGTTTTTATTATTATTATTGAGATTTACATGTATGGGATTATGAATAAAATAATCAAATACTCACTCTGGATATGCTGCTCTTTCTCGGACCACGTAACATAATCAGGGTACACGACACGGGACACCACGACCCATGCGCTGGCCTTCTTCCCCTTGTCTTTATACCTGTCGCAGGCCGTGTCCCATATCTCAGGGTGCTCCCCCACAGCGCTGATCAGCCTCTCCACGTCGATCTCTGGTCCAGCAGACATTTTCGACAGTCGCAGGTACGCTCCAACAAAACCTGGAAACTTTGGCTGTTTGGACGTTTTGTAGGCCGCACAATAGCAGCGTCTGACGTCTCCTAATCACGCACACACGCTGCTATGCGGCCGCAGCGCACTCTGTACGTCTGTACTAGCGGTATCACGTTGTACGAAAAATGCGTTCATTTGCCGGTTGCGTGGCGTGGACGCACTTTTGTACGCCCGTACTGCGTATATTGGCCGTCATTGGCCGTCATGTGCTGCTACTACGGCCGTGATTTAGTGCGCCTGCACGCGCGTTCGCACTGCCCCAGTCTGACCCTAGCCTAAGACTATGTCCTCTTGTTTTGCTACTGTGTTTCCTTTTAAATATACTCCCTTCCTCTACCTTGTGGATTCCCTTTACGTATTTAAATGTTTCTATCATATCTCCTCTGTCTCGTCTTTTTTCCAAGCTGTACATGTTAAGATCATTAAGCCTTTTCTGGTAACTTTTCTCCTTCAAGCCGTACACCATTTTAGTAGCCCTTCTCTGAACTCTCTCTAAGATGTCTATATCCTTCTGGAGATACGGTCTCCAGTACTGCACACAGTACTCCAAGTGAGGTCTCACCAGTGCTCTGTACAGTGGCATGAGCACTTCCCTTTTCCTACTGCTAATACCTCTCCCTACACAACCAAGCATTCTGCCAGCATTTCCTGCTGCTCTATTACATTGACTACTCCATATATCCATACAGGGTATTGGTCCGGATGCCTTGGGCGTCCAGAGACCACTGAATGAACCCTTTGGATCTCTTCAGGCTCCATTGATCCTTCCTGCGGCCATGAAGGAGAAAGGAGGGGCCAATCAACCTCACACAGAACTCGCAGACTGCTCTTATGCAGCTTCCTCCGATATTGATGAACTGCAAAGAGAGTCTCGAAGTTCTGCAACATATACCCAAGCGGTGTTTCACCTTTCACAATTTTGTTTCCCTTATGGGATTTGGTGTTTCCCATTTCCGCAACTTGGTGACCAGCACCAAGTAATACACAAAAGCACAATCTGATATTTCACTCAACAATTCTTTTGCGTCCCTAATTCGGTGACCAAGTCGTGGTCACCCAGCTTGGAATCTCACCTACTATAGGGCCACTCTCGTATTTGCTTTACCCCGAAGGGTGTAGGCGCACGTTCACTCAGTTTCAGTCACCACTCAATATCAGATACAGATAATACAGTTCAGTACACAATCCTAGCAATACAGAATATCTAACAGCTAAGCATCCTTTCTTATAGCCAACAGATGTAATTTTTACACAATACACTATAGCTTTAGAAGAGGTAGCTACTCTCTTCTGCCGTGGGGTAGTGTTTTTTAGGGGTGCACAATTTACCCCCCTTTTCAGACCCGGGCCACAGCTATTGGAGCACTTCAGACTCCTGGAATACTGCAGGTTCCTCACATTGAAGCGCTACAGGCTTCCTATCTCTCTAGAGGGCGCCTTCCCCTTTATCTGGCATACCAGAATACAGACACGGAGATTCAACCGCACATTCACTGTTGGCTAATTATTTACACAATCACTCATTATGCTATCAAATACTGAATAATAAAATATATTACCTTGGTCATAGCACAACGGTTTTCCTCCAGGCCTCGTGCTTCCATGGGGTCACGGTCGGGGGTGCTACCACACAACACGTTGAGATCCACAGAGTGCAGGAAGACCTGCAAGGGCGCCGGCAGACAATCAACTTTTGATCGGCAGCACGCCCCGACGGAGGCCACGGAGTTGCAGAACACTGCCGTTCTCCTGCTCTCACCGAGCCAGGCCTGCCAATCCCGGACGAGCCCCCAGAAATGAAGCAGCCATCTGGGTGTAATTCGGGTTAGGAGATTGTGACTCGGTGGTAGACAAAGGAGACGGAGGCCTTCTTAAGCAGGAAAAGCATTTATTCGGTACCGAGCCTTGAGTCAGGTCTAGCCCAAAAAGACTCAAGTCCCGAGCCAACAGAGAGACAAAGAATTTATACATGGCTTGTAAAAATGCACACCTTATTCCCCTCCCCAGGTTACCCTCCCACTTATCATATCAACCTTCATTATACATATTGGACTTTATTCATCATTTTGCAAGTCAGCAAGGTTCACTTCAAAGAAACGACCCTTGAGCCCACTCTGTATTCTCTGTCTAGTCAATATGGTCATAAAAAGGAATCATTCTTCTAAAGCAAATATGGCAAGCTATGGGATTTACGCATTCCTGCTGTCTCGATATATTAAGCAACTTTTATGGCTTAGAGTTAAAGACCTGGGGGGGGAGAAGAGATAATTCTTCAGTCAGTAGAAATCAGGTTTATTTGAGGCTACACTTAGCTGTTAGTTAGAGCAGGCAAACTTAGTTGACTCTAGTGAGCACAAAGGGGACTGCAGACTTTTAAAACACAAAATGGAGTTGGTAGCATACCTTGAGCGAACACCAAAATGGCGGATTAGCTGTGTTAGTATATTTCTAAATTAAATCCCAAGAGGTGCTATCTCAGTTTGTTATCTTTGATCCACTTTTCTACCTCTGTGATTGTTCTTGGCAAAGTGATACACAGAATGAAGTATATGCTCCACAAATGATGCACAGAATGAAGTATACGCTCCAAAAATGATGCACAGAATGAAGCATATGCTCCACAAATAATGCACAGAATGAAGTATATGCTCCACAAATAATGCAAAGAATGAAGCATATGCTCCAAAATTAAAGAACCCCCTGGACCTTCAGGAAGGGGGACATGACTGATGGCCTGGGCCTGTAAGTTAAGGGAGAATCTAGAAGGGTATAGAATCCCTGGGGCCCCTCAGGAGGGGGGGGCTGGATGGGTGCATGGGCCTGTCAGTCAAGGAAAGCTATGGTGTTATTGGTGGAGTGGTTGCAACAGTGTTGCTTACCTGGACTATATATGCTGGTGATGGGTGCAGGGTTCTTCCTCTTGTTCCTGCCAACGTGAGAAGTGCATCTAGGTGAGATCAGGTTTTTCAGGTGTTTCTGGTGAAAGAGAAAGGAGAGGGAAAGTGACTTGGTGGCTGGGGGGGGGCATCTACATGTCTGCTGGAACACTTGAGGGAGCACTCTGCGGCTCGTTGCAGGATTTGATGTTGGAGGCCCTGGCACCATCTTGCGAGGGCTCCCTCCCATCCTCACCTCCTTTCTGATAAACTAAAGGGGAAGATGAGTGGTGAGAAGCCGTGAGGTTACTAGCAGGGCCCGGGCTGTGTGATCACATGACCGGGAGCTTCCTCTGTGTGTAGGGGGAGAGGGTGACAGGAAGTGCAGGCTGTGCCATGTGCTGCTGTTATAGGGGGCAGAGCTGCTGGATTCCCACTCCCCAGCAAGAAGCAAGTATATCAGCAGGAAAGGGGCATTTTCTTCAGGTGTGTGTGTGTGTCTGTCTGTGTCTGTGTGTGACTAGATTTGGTTAAAGAGAAAGGCAAATGGCTTTTATTTCCTTGGTTTTGTTGATTTTCTGTTTTTGTTCTAAGGACCTGCATGTGTTGTGGCTGCAGATCCCACAATGCTCAGGCAGCCAGATAGCAGCGCTGTGGGATAGGTAGTTGCACAGCATTGAGGATGTGGAAATCAAAAACAAAACAAAAAAACACAAAAAAAAAAACCTGGTTTGATCTGGTGCACAAATGATCAAATAACGTGGTGGCTCTTACAAAGAAAACCCTTGGGGTTATTCAACACAATATATTTTAAGTATATATGCGTAAGGTGTACACACCGATACAATTACTGGTGTTTATGGAGCGCCGACAGGTTCTGTAGCGCTGTACAATGGGTGAAGCAATGACAGGTCTACGTACACCTTGCATAAGCGGAGCGGGAGGAGTGAGGACCTGCTCAAGAGCTTACAATCTAATATACAATAGGCACACATGCGGCTGGTCCCAAGGCTGGCTGTTGCCATACAGACCCGTCTGATATCTGCTAGCGCTGCTGCCTGTGTCTCCATGTTCCCGCTCATCATTCGGGCTGCAATGGGATCACATGGGAATTGTTCCTCTGCATCTCCTGTTCTGTGCTTTACCCAGCAGGTGCCGGCGAACAAATGCGTCACAATTCAGTGCATTGAATGAAGATTTCAGTGTCCTTTAGCGGGTGCACCCTAAGCTCCTGCACCCTGAGGTCCTACACCCTGAGGTCCTGTACCCTGAGGTCCTGAGCTCCTGCACCCTAGGGTCCGGTACCCTGAGGTCCTGCGCTGGACAAAAAAAAAAAAAAATCATCCCTTCGTGTGAACAAGGGAGATAAGGTGCAGGAAACGTTTGAATACATAATTGTAGTAAACAGTTTCAATTGCTAAAATGCTTATTTTACTAGCGGTTTCGATAAGGGTTACTGCAGCATAATACCCCATTAACCCCTTAGGAACCGAGGGTCTTAAAAGTCAATGCATTTCCGACACAGTTTTGTCAGTTTTTATTTATTTCATTATAAGGGATTTTGCCGGGAGGGATGCATTGGGATTTCTCTAGTTTTTGGGTGTGTCCTGGGTTCGGGGTGTGGAGGTTTTTTGCAGGTGGAAGCGGAACACAAATATACAGATTAATACGGCAGGTGGATGTGTGGGTGGTATAGTTACTGTGTTGCATGTTTCCGGATGCATTCTGTGGGTGGTCACTGGGTTGCATGGTTGCGTGTGCATTCCATGTGTGATCACTGTGTTGCATGTTTGCAGGCTCATTCTGTGTGTGGCCACTGTGTTGCAGGCTCGCGGGTGCATTCCGGGTATGGTCACGGTGTTGAATTTTTGCGTGTGCATTCTGTGCGTGGTCACTGTGTTGCATGTTTGCAGATGCATTCAGTGTATGGTCACTGTGTTGCAGGTTTGCAGGCGCATTCTGTGTGTGGCCACTGTGTGGCAGGTTTGCGTGTGCATTCCGGGTATGGTCACGGTGTTGCATGTTGCGTGTGCATTCTGTGTGTGGTCACTGTGTTGCATGTTTGCAGGCGCATTCTGTGTGTGGCCACTGTGTTGCATGTTCGCAGGTCCATTCAGTGTATGGTCACGGTGTTGCATGTTTGCAGGTGCAGTCAGTATATGGTCATTGTGTTTCATGTTTGCAGGTGCATTCGGATATGGTCATTGTGTTGCATGTTGGCAGGTGCATTCTGTGTATGGCCATTGTGTTACATGTTTGCGGGTGCATTCCGTGTTGGGGTGTGCTGGTGGGGGGCTCTTGAGTGGCTTTGGACTGGGGTGGTTTGGTGGTGTTTGGAGGGTTGTTCTGTGGGTACGGTGCTCTGTGGGTGGATGAGATTCGAGCCACTTTTTCTTGGTCCTTAAGGTGTTATTTGGGTCCAGGTGGGGTCCTTGCGGATTTGCCATTCCCAGGGCCCTGTCTGGCCAAAATTGGTAGAATGCCCCTCCCGAGCCCCCCCGCCCCGATGCATAGGGGAGCCCGGTTTAATATCAATAGAAGGAAGGGGATGCAGCCGGTTCCCAATCGGGTGAAGGGCGGTCGTCATGGACACGCCACCCAGGGACCTGCGTTCGAGTGCGCGGAGGAGGGTGAGCATGGTGCGTGTGCCTGCTGTTTCTTCCCTGTCTTTAGGTGTGGAGTCTGAAGGAGTTGGTCGAGGGGACTGGGATGGAAGGACTTGGGGGGGTTTGGAAGGAACCCCCCCCCCCGCGCGGAACTGGCAAGATGGCCGACGGAGGTCGCTCTCGAGGAGCCCGCGTGGAGGTCCTTCACTTACGGCGGTCAGGGGGAGAGTGACGAGAGTGGCAGCGGCTGCCTCCAGGCCCCCTCCCACTCGTTGCAGGCATGCAGCGTCACGAGCGGCGCGTTCGGCCCGAACGCAAAATGGCGGCGCTCATCGTGCGGCTGGACATCGGAGGAGGATCATGTCGGCAGCAGTTGCAGTGAGCCCGGTGGCTGGGGACGTACCGGTACTGTTGCAGGGGATATCGGATGGCGTCTTTCAAATTCGGAATGGACGTTCTCAACGCTCTCAGCCGAGGAGTGTCTTGGAGGCAGGAGATGAAGGTCGGTGAAGGGTGCCGGTTACCAGTGGAGGTGCTATTCCTGGGCGACCATCGCTGGGATCACCTTTGGCTGTGATTCCGGGGCTCCGGGAGGATCCCCCTGCTGGCTACACGTGAGTCAGATTTTGGGGGTGCAGCGTTTGGATCGCTCGGCCTTTCGGGGGTTAATGCGTCTGATGGTGCTGGTGGTGTAACGACGGGGTTGCTAGAAACCCTGGTTGCTGCTCTTAGGCGCTGGCAGGATGGGTCGGAGGACGCAGCTAGGGGGAAGGCTTCGCTGAGTGTGGCGGGACACGTCGTTTCTAGGAGCGCGGTACCGGCGGCGGTTCTTGCGCCTAGCTCTGCTGCTGTTGGGGTTCCCGCGTCTGCGTGCACATCTGGGGCAGCGCCCGCGCCGGTTTTGGCACAGGTCGGGTCAGCAGGGGATTTCCGAGGCTGGCGCAGTTTTGGTTTCGGGGTCAGGGGGAATGACTGGGCCTGCAAGTTAATTGGGGTCTCAGCGGTGGGTGCTGTGGAGGTGCCTCCCGTTGGGGTGCGGGCATCTCTTATGGGTCCGGCGAGTTGTCCCCAATGGGTTTGCGGGTCACTGCGGTGTTACGGGAGAAGATTTGGAGAACGAATAAGTGGATGTGCTTACACTACTTTCTGTGGATAGGGAGACGGTGGACCGTTCCAAACGGCCTGACCGTTCATGGAAAAGAAGAAGTTGAAGAAAACGCTTCCTCCCACTTTTGGATTGGTTACAGGGTTTCTTGGCTTCTTGTGCTATCTGGTGCGAGCGATTCCCGGAGCGCAGTGTTGTATTGTTTGCGTATATCGATCTAATTTTAACCGTTGTATTGCATCTTTGGGTCACGACCCAAAGCAGTTCGCTCCGCATTCTTTTCGTATAGGCGCAGCGACAAGGGCGGCGGAGGCGGGTGCGTCGGACGACATGATTAGGCGTTTGGGTAGATGGCGATCGGATCGTTTTCGTTCCTATGTGCGCCCTAACCTCTTATAATTACAGGTTCATCCCCGACGACTGTTTGGATCATCGGACACTCGTATATACACTGGGCGGCCAAGCGGGCTGCACAACGGCCGCTTGGCGGGAACCTGGGTTTTCCAAAGGACTTGGCTACGATTCGGTGGATTGGCATCAAGGGTTTGCGTTGGGCCCAGGTGGTTGGAAATTGCAGGGCGTTGGCTGGTCAAGCGGCTAAGGATGTGGTGTTAGTGGTACATGCAGGGGGGAACGATCTGGGGTTGGTCCGCTCTATAGACTTGGTTAGGGAGATGAAACGTGACTTAGCCAGTTGTTTCACCATCTTCCAGGGTTTGGCATTGGTATTTTCGGAGATAGTCTCTCGCCCCCGTTGGGAAGAATTTGCGGCCCCCAGGGCTCTGGACAAGGCGCGGAAGCGGGTTAACAGGGAGATATCGAAAATTGTGGGTGAGTTGGGTGGAGTGTCGGTGAGGCATACGGAGCTGGAGGGGGACAATAGGAATGTCATGAGAAGGGATGGGGTCCATCTCACGGATATTGGGTTGGATATTTTCCTGGTGGGTCTGCAGGCTGGTGTGGAGGAGGCGCTGTCTGCGGGGGGCGCAGGGGCGGACGCTGAGGCGGCCCCTGGCGTTGGCGGTTTTTCCTGGACAGCAGTGCTTAAAACGGAGGTGTGAGCCGCCATCGGGTGAGGCTTGGGGGAGACGAACCTCGCTTGCGGGGGGACGAGCTCATTGGTTTGGAATGCCTGTTGCATGGAGCGATAGGGCAGGTTGAGTAAGCACTGCGAGGGATGGTTGTATATGGTTAATAAAGCTGTGGCCCATGCACATTCCAACTGACATAAGTGTTTGTATTTTATTCAGGTTATTGGGGTATGGGCTGGGAAGGTCTCAGGCTTAATCAGTCAAGAACCCCCTGGACCTTCAGGAAGGGGGACATGACTGATGGCCTGGGCCTGTAAGTTAAGGGAGAATCTAGAAGGGTATAGAATCCCTGGGGCCCCTCAGGAGGGGGGGGGCTGGATGGGTGCATGGGCCTGTCAGTCAAGGAAAGCTATGGTGTTATTGGTGGAGTGGTTGCAACAGTGTTGCTTACCTGGACTATATATGCTGGTGATGGGTGCAGGGTTCTTCCTCTTGTTCCTGCCAACGTGAGAAGTGCATCTAGGTGAGACCCGCCCACCCACCCTTGGATTTCATCACATCGTGTCACAGCTGAAGATTGGCGGTTTTCCCTGGACAGCAGTGCTTAAAACGGAGGTGTGAGCCGCCATCGGGTGAGGCTTGGGGGAGACGAACCTCGCTTGCGGGGGGATGAGCTCATTGGTTTGGAATGCCTATTGCATGGAGCGATAGGGCAGATTGAGTAAGCACTGCGAGGGATGGTTGTATATGGTTAATAAAGCTGTGGCCCATGCACATTCCAACTGACATAAGTGTTTGTATTTTATTCAGGTTATTGGGGTATGGGCTGGGAAGGTCTCAGGCTTAATCAGTCATGGAAAAAATGAAGTATACGCTCCAAAAATGATGCACAGAATGAAGTATATACTGCGTATATATGATGCACATAATGACGCATATACTGCATATATATGCTGCACATATTGATGCATATGCCCCTCAAAACTGATGCACAGGATGAAGAATATGCTCTAAAATTTATGCACAGAATGGAAAATATGCCCCAAAAATTATGCAGGGAATGGAGCATATATTTCTTCCAACACATGAAATTCAAGAACTGACTGTTCACTTGCTCCTAATGAATCCCACCACATGACAGGTGCCATTGAATCCATATAATCAATGCTATTCACTGCACCAGGCATTGGGTTTAATGCTGTGGCTGATCAGTGTAGATTCAGGATAAATAATCAGTTCACTTTGCTTACTGGACAGTAGGTGGAGCTAGAGAAAACTGTTACAGGGAAGAACCGTTTATCCCAGCTTTCTGCTCTTGTTCTGGATTTGGTTTTCAAGGTTGAAAGTTATGTCGCTGTTTATATACATATATAGATATAAATATATATATATATCCGACATGATGAGGGTCGCACACGTGTAGTTTAAAATAATAAATTTTTATTAAATCAAATTAAAATAAGACCTTGAGAATGTCTCGTATTCGAGCCGAAACATCAGTCTTATTTTAATTTGATTTAATAAAAGTTTAATATTTTAAACTACACGTGTGCGACCTTCATCACGTCGGATATACACATTCTTTTGGAGTATGCACCATGGTGTTTAACTTTTACCAGTTTGGAGATATATATAACAGTTTTGCTCCTATTCCCTATCGGGGCGGCTGCGTCAACCAGAAGTATCCAGCCCACTTCATGTATAAATCATAACAAGAAAAAAGGTTGTCTTTTGCGCTCACTCCATGGATCCATGCAGTGGTGTATTTTGGCCTAGGCCAACAAGGCCTAGGGCGGCACTTTCCAGGGGGCGGCGGCCCGCACTGGTGGCCCCACCCCTAAAAAAAATAAAAATGTTTTTCTTTTTTTTACTTTTGCAAAGTATTTTGGCAGGAAGGATACATTGAGATTTCACTAATTTTCAAGTATGTCCTGGGTAGGCAAGGCCTAGGCTTTCACTTTCCAGGGGGCAGCAAAAAACCTCACCACTAAGTGGGTTACTCACAGAGCACCGAAATGACGCCAACATTTTGGTGTTCTGTAGTTCCCTGCACTTCGGGGAATAAAATTTCCCCACCCTGCAGTGAATTCACCATTCACTGCAGGGTCCCCAAAGTGCATGGAGTCGGCCGCTGTATGCTGCCACCGCAAACCCATGGCCTGCTGTTTTCAAAAGAACTACTGAACGAAAATGTCTGGAATTTACATATAAGATCCTATGATTGATAATAAAAAGTTCTGTTACAGAAAAAAGAAAAACCACTATTAAAAAAAAGGAGGGGAAATTTTGCTGAAAAATTACTAAAAGGTACTAAAATAAAAATCAATAAAAACTTTTTACTGCAGATTAAAATAATAAATGGTTTATTAGATATTGCATAAAAATGGGAATATTTTTAACACTGAAACCTATGGGGTTCGCCTGAATAAACCTGCTGATTGAAACCACCAAACATCAGGGCATTTCACTGACATTTCTCTGCTGTTCGGTGTCTCTGAATAGATTAACCATTACTTCTCTATGGGGATTTGCAATGCCTTCAAACAGCACCTTACTTGCTGGCAGTTCCCCAAACTTGTGTGTGAGCATATCACAGAGCAGTGGTGTACTTAGGTGAGTGGCGGAGGGCGGGCCGCCCCAGGTACCAGTGATTATTTGGGTGTCATTAGGGGGTACTAGGAGGTGCCACTGTCACTGTGTGTCAGCTTTGAGCTGTGTTCTCAAGCAACGAGCAGTGGAGCAGGGCGTTTGCATACGGAATAAAATCGAATAGAATAAAAATCCCCCTCTCCTCCTTCCTTAGCTCCTCCCCTGCCCCGCAGCAGCTCTAGGAGAGGGGAGGGGGATGTGATTTGTGTGCAGAGAGAGAAGATGACAGTAAATGGCAGGTAAAGGGGGTGGGGGTGTATCAGCAGAATTTGAAGCCCTGTCTGCTTACTGCTGTTTAAAGTGGACCTTTCCTTAACCAGCACTGCAGTGATAGAAATTTGTCATTGAGCTGCCTGGCTCCTGGTGAGGCTGGTCACTGGCTGAACCACGTGACAAGCACGCAGCTGGCCCACCCTTTCGTTAACACGGACTCTCACTCTATTCTGGACTGAACACCAACCGGGAAGGGAATCAAAGCCACGGTGCACCCTCTGGCAGTGGCACCCCACTGCTGACAAGATGGCTCCACGCACAGTCACGATCCTAACGTGGCCTAGAGGGGCCTCCTGCTGAGTCCGTACACAGTCCCTGCTGACTCTGCACGCAGCCCTACCGCGGACGGAGGCCGGTAAATATAGAATAAATAATTGCTGTGTGCTCATATTCACTCGGTTTGCTGGGAATCTAATTGCAGTGGATTCTGATGCACTCATACACACCGCACATTGCATTGCTGGGAGTTTTTTTTGCTGTGGATTCTGATACGCTGACACACACCACACATTGCATTGCTGTGAGTTTTATTGCTGTGAATTCTGTGATACACACTGCATATTACTGTGAGATTTACTGCCCTGGAGCTCTGGGATACGCTCATACACACTGCACATTACTGTGAGTTTTATTGCTGTGCAGTTCTGATATGCTCATACACAGTGCCCATTTCTGTGGGTTTTATTGCTGTGCAGCTCTGTGATACACTCATATGCAGTGCAGGTTTTGTGGATTTTATTGTTCAACCAATTAGAGCGGCTGTGATCCAGTATACTTGACATGCGTGGCTGTTCTTTATGAAATGTTTAAATTCAAGCATTTTTACAATTTTATTTATCTCAATAGATACATTTGAAATGGTAAACAAAATATACAAGTAGGCACTTGGTATCCATTTTTAATATAAAGAGAGGAAAAGGCGGAGTTCTAAGAGGAAAAGGTGGAGCTTAAAGAGGAAGGGGGGTTTAACCAGGAAGAGGTGTGCCCTAGACAGGAAGGGGTGCCTCAAATTTAAATTAGGGGGTGCCTGAGTTTAGTCAGGCCTAGGGCAGCACAAAACCTAAATACACCACTGGCTCCATGTGAAACAAAACAATCAGAGGTTTTGGTTTACTTTAATGGCCATTAAAGTGTAAGCCCACCCACCACATCACGGCACCTCTGGTCAGGTGAGTCCTACCTCATGAAACCAATAGTTTCTTTCTAAGCAACTACATGTCCTCATACTGCTTCTCAGTTAAAAGACAGGCTGGTGGGTTTATATTTATACCCTCACCATAAACAATTCCAATTTGGGATTGAAAAAGAAAACACGGAAAAGGGCAGCAGCAATATTTACCTGGCTGGGGATACAACAAAATACACATATATGCAGAAAAGTCAATTTCCCGCTTATTCCCTTCAAACACCCTATTCCCTTCAAACACCCTTTGAATCCGGGTCAACCAGCAGTTTCCAGCACAATTCAGAAGTATCCAGCCCACTTCACGTTTTTTCTGCATATATGTATATTTTGTTGTTTCCCCAGCCAGGTCATTTTTGCTGCTGCCCTTTTCTGTGTTTTCTTTTTCAATCCCAAAGTTGGACAGGTTTAAACAGGAGAATCCCATAGGATTCAATGTGAAAAAAATATTATCATATTTATTTTATTTTTTATTCAACTATTTATTCTTTTTATTTTCAGGAAAATGCCCTTTTTTTTTTTTTTTTTGGAACACCTTTTTGTATTTTTTATATTTTTTTAGACCAAATTTATGATTTACAATTTTTTTAAAAGTTTTTTTTTTTTTATTCATTGACGGACCTTTTTTTTATTTTTATTTGACCTTTTTTATTATTTAGACACATTTTAATGAATTTTTAGCAGTTTAAAACACCTATTAGAAGAATAGCAGAGTTACTTTTTTTTTTGTTGTTCTGCAGTTCAGCGGTCGGTTCGGCAGTTTTCGGTGACACCATGTTCGGCGCACTACGGGGACCCTGCGGTGAATAGGGAATTCAGCGCAGGGTCCGTGAAATGGAATCGCCAAAGCGCACTGAAGTGTGATGAACGGGAAAGCACCAAAATTCCACTGAAATTTTTGGTGCTTTCTGAAGTTCACCTTTAGTGATTAGGTAAAAACACTCCGTGAGGAGTGGGAGATGTAGCACGTATAATATTTACATAACACAGGAACATTGACCTGTGCTGTAGGAATACAATGTATCTGTGACTCAACCAATCCTACAGCAGTTCGTGGGCACAACTTCCGCCTTCCAAGGGAGGCCCTGATTATCTCTTTTTTTTCTTTTTGTATGTTCTGGGTGTAAACACCTTCATTCCAGCCATGTCAAGCCCTGCATCCCTGCTGGCCCTGGCCAAGGGAAGGGGCTTCTTACTGCTGAAGACATGCAGGGCCTCTGGGATCCAGGGCAGAACAGTAGCAGGGGCAGCAAGTGGGGTGGCAGAAACAGAGAAGAGATATAAGACTTTTGATGACCTACCTGGACCCTCTATGCTGCAGAACCTCTACTGGTTCTTTCTCAGAGGATACATTCTTCACACTCATGAGTTACAAGTAAGTTTAAAACACAGGATACCATGAAGCTTAAAATGCAAAGATGCAGAGGGGGTGCATGCATGATTCATCTCTATCCCCTAATTCTGAAAATTAGCACTTCTTCAGCAGGTGGTGGAATGGGGATGAGGATACGTAAATATTAATACATTACAGTAGATAGGCGTGTGCCGGGTGTGCCTAGGCACACCCTAATGCCGGCCCGCGGCACATTCTGGGTCCCGGCTGGCCGCATCTGATGGATAGCCGCCGGGACCCCTCATCTCCGCTTCCCTGGTGATCCCTGTGGTTCGTGGGGTGCTGCATGGCGCACAGACCGCACAGCAAATCCCACACTGACACGTGCGGCCGGCGATCTCTGATGACCTGTCACCTGACCGCCGGCGCTCTGACACAGTCAGTAAGCGCCGGCGGTCAGGTGACCGGTCATCAGCGATCGCCGGCCGCTCGGGTCAGTGAGGGATGTGCTGTGCGCCATGTACAGATCACAGTGCAGCACCCCACGAACCACAGTGACCACCAGGGAAGCGGAGGCTGCCGCCAGGCCCGCGGAGATGAGGGGTCCCGGCGGCTATCCATCGGATGCGGCCAGCCGGGTTCCCCCTCCTCGACCCCCCCCCTCTGTGCCACTGGACCACCAATGATACATATTCAACCCCCCTCCCTGCAAGCACAAAAAACAAACAAAGGTGAGCAGGAGAGGGGGCAATTTTTAGATATCAAAAACATTGTTTAATAGTGTATCTATACTATAATTGAGTAAGGCTTGGCGTGTCCGTCGCCAAGCCTTACTCTGCGCATGCGCGCGCAACCAGCGGCGGTTGGTTGCGCGCGCATGCAACTGCCGCGGCACGAGCCGGCTGCCGGCTCGCCGCGGCGATTACAAGATGCACACAGCAGCCGGGTAGAGGCTGCGCTCGCAGCCTCTACCCGGCTGCCGCGCGCATCCGAGCGGCGAAGGGAAAGTTCCCTCCGCCGCTCGGGGGTTGGATGCGCGCGGCAGCCGGGTAGAGGCTGCGCTCGCAGCTGTGTGCAGTGGCGTAGCGTGGGGGGGCGTGGCCCCGGGCGCAGTTTTGTTAGGGGCGCATTTGCGCCTCTAAAACTGGCCCGGGGTTGAGGGGACCCAGATGCCGGGCAGCGCGGGAGTGCCTGCCCGGTCCTGAAGAGTCCGTCCTGTTAAAGGGAAGCGGCTGCGTGCAGGCGCAGCCGGTCACGTGGTCCGGCTAATCAGGTGGTACTGAGTCTCTGTACCACCTGACTGGCCGGACCGCGTGACCTGCGCACGCACGCAGCCGCATCCCCTTCAACACGGACGGACTCTTCAGGACCGGGCAGGCACTCCCGCGCTGCCCGGCATCTGGGTCCCCTCAACCCCTGCCGGAGCTGGAGCAATATCCAGGTGAGAGCTGGGCAAATCCATGAGCTGGGGGCAAATCCATGTGTGAGCTGGGGCAAATCCATGAGGTGGGGCAAATCCATGAGCTGGGGGCAGATCCATGAGCTGGGGGCAGATCCATGTGTGAGCTGGGGGCAGATCCATGTGTGAGCTGGGGGCAAATCCATGTGTGAGCTGGGGGCAAATCCATGTGTGAGCTGGGGGCCAATATATGTGTGAGCTGGGGGCCAATATCCACGAGCTGGGGGCCAATATCCACGAGCTGGGGGCCAGTTTCCACGAGCTGGGGGCCAGTTTCCACGAGCTGGGGGCCAGTATCCACGAGCTGGGGGCCAGTATCCACGAGCTGGGGGCCAGTATCCACGAGCTGGGGGCCAGTATCCACGAGCTGGGGGCCAGTATCCACGAGCTGGGGGCCAGTGTCCACGTGCTGGGGGCCAGTGTCCACGTGCTGGGGCAGTGTCCACGAGCTGGGGCAGTGTCCACGAGCTGGGGCAGTGTCCACGAGCTGGGGCAGTGTCCACGAGCTGGGGCAGTATCCACGAGCTGGGGCAGTATCCACGAGCTGGGGCAGTATCCACGAGCTGGGGCAGTATCCACGAGCTGGGGCAATATCCACGAGCTGGGGCATATATCCACAATAGACTGCCCTCTGGGCAGGCTTTCCACCTTCTTCAAAATATTTAAACAGAGTTTTATGGCTGTGGATTCTATGATACACATATACTGCTGAGTTTTATGCCTGTGGATTCTGTGATACACATATACTGCATACTGCTGAGTTTTATTGCTGTGGATTCTCTGATACGCTCATTCACATTGCTTGGTTTTATTGCTGTGGATTCTGTGATACACATATACTGCTGAGTTTTATGCCTGTGGATTCTGTGATACACAATGCTGAGTTTTATGCCTGTGGATTCTATGATACACATACTGCTGAGTTTTATGGCTGTGGATTCTGTGATACACATACACTGCATACTGCTGAGTTTTATTGCTGTGGATTCTATGATACACATATACTGCTGAGTTTTATCGCTGTGGATTCTGTGATACACATATACTGCATACTGCTGAGTTTTATGCCTGTGAATTCTGTGATACACATATACTGCATACTGCTGAGTTTTATGCCTGTGGATTCTGTGATACACATATACTGCTGAGTTTTATGCCTGTGGATTCTGTGATACACATATACTGCATACTGCTGAGTTTTATTGCTGTGGATTCTCTGATACGCTCATTCACATTGCTTGGTTTTATTGCTGTGGATTCTGTGATACACATATACTGCTGAGTTTTATGCCTGTGGATTCTGTGATACACAATGCTGAGTTTTATGGCTGTGGATTCTATGATACACATACTGCTGAGTTTTATGGCTGTGGATTCTGTGATACACATACACTGCATACTGCTGAGTTTTATTGCTGTGGATTCTATGATACACATATACTGCTGAGTTTTATCGCTGTGGATTCTGTGATACACATATACTGCATACTGCTGAGTTTTATGCCTGTGAATTCTGTGATACACATATACTGCATACTGCTGAGTTTTATGGCTGTGGATTCTGTGATACACATATACTGCATACTGCTGAGTTTTATTGCTGTGGATTCTCTGATACGCTCATTCACATTGCTTGGTTTTATTGCTGTGGATTCTGTGATACGCTCATTCACACCGCACATTGCTTGGTTTTATTGCTGTGGATTCTGTGATACGCTCATATATGCTGCACATTGCTGAGTTTTATTGCTGTGGAGCTCTGATACGCTCATACACTCTGTATATTACTGAAGGTGTTATTGCTGAGAATCTCTGATACGCTCATATACACTGTACATTACTGTGAGTTTTATTGTTGTGGTTTCTGGGATATGCTCATTCACACTGCACATTAATGTGGGCTTTGTTGCTACATACCCCCAGGGTGTAGGGAGGAGGATATATAGTTATGTATGTGAACGTATGGCTGTGTGTATAAATGCATGTATCTGTCTTTAAACAGGCTGCTTTGCGTAAAATTCTGCACCTGTTTCCTTGTCCGGTGTTGCCCCCTTGTCTTGTACCATAAAGGATTGTATTGTGCACAGAAATCGCCACAATATCTGCTGCCTGCACTCCACAAAAAGAATTACAGCGAGCGTCTTGGCAGCATCGTGAGGTACAGGTAGGAGACTGTATTGGTACAAGTCAGCAAGAGGTTAAATGGGCCACTATACTCAAATTTCACTCCCTTTTTAACATTTAACCACTTTGCTGCTGACGACGTGCTGAGCGCATCCTCTGGTTTCATGTTTGTGTGTAGAGGATGTACTCGGCACGTCGTTGAAGTCCTTGTGAGATCCGGCAGGTCGACATAGTGATTCCCAGAGTGAGACTGAGGGACTTTTTCTCCCAGTCTCCCTCTGCTCCTGGCGGCTAGAAGAGGTGAATGGAGCAGTCGTTCCTTTTGCGGGATGAGAGGTGAGTATCTGATTTTTGGGGGGGGGGGGGTTCAGCTGTTGCTGACTGATTCTGCAGAAGTGGAATCCATTAGCACCAGGTCCTGGTTGTGAGTAAATGTTCAGTAACCACAACCGGACGGTAATCAGCGCTAGTAGATTGTAATGCTAATGCTGATTAACACTTTCCACTCCCCATGTTAAGTATAGGGAGCTGAAAAGTGCAAGATTCCAAACGGTAACTGGTTTTCTAACAGATTAGCGTTTGGATTTTAATATGGTGCGCCCGCGCTAACTAACAATCTTTTGATGAAAAAATGTGGTAAAATAAATTTACACGCTGCATGTGATCAAAATCCAAATTTAAATTTTTTGATCTAGCATTTTGAGGTGACATGATGTATACCGGGGTCATTGGTCCTCTAGCTCATTTGGAACTATATCTCCTATGTTGCTCGGCCAATAATTAAGATAGATGAGACTCATTGGAAATGTAGTTTCAAAACGTCTGGGTATCGAAGGTTGCTTAACCCCTGAAGCATACACATAGTAATGGTGTGTGTGTGTCGTTATATATATATATATACATATATATACATATACCGTATTTTTCGCTCCATAAGACGCACCTGACCATAAGACGCACCTAGTTTTTAGAGGAGGAAAACCGGAAAATAAATATTCTGAATGAAATAGTGTAAAAATGGATATTGCCCCAGCTCGTGGATATGCCTTAGCTCACACATGGATTTGCCCCAGCCAGCTCACACATGGATTTGCCCCAGCCAGCTCTCACATGGATTTGCCCCAGCCAGCTCACACATGGATTTGCCCCAGCCAGCTCTCACATGGATTTGCCCCAGCCAGCTCTCACATGGATTTGCCCCAGCCAGCTCACACATGGATTTGCCCCATCAGCTCACACATGGATTTGCCCCATCAGCTCTCACATGGATTTGCCCCAGCCAGCTCTCACATGGATTTGCCCCAGCCAGCTCTCACATGGATTTGCCCCAGCCAGTTCACACATGGATTTGCCCCATCAGCTCTCACATGGATTTGCCCCAGCCAGCTCTCACATGGATTTGCCCCAGCCAGCTCACACATGGATTTGCCCCAGCCAGTTCACACATGGATTTGCCCCATCAGCTCTCACATGGATTTGCCCCAGCCAGCTCTCACATGGATTTGCCCCAGCCAGCTCACACATGGATTTGCCCCAGCCAGCTCACACATGGATTTGCCCCAGCCAGCTCACACATGGATTTGCCCCATCAGCTCACACATGGATTTGCCCCAGCCAGCTCTCACATGGATTTGCCCCATCAGCTCACACATGGATTTGCCATCAGCTCACACATGGATTTGCCCCATCAGCTCTCACATGGATTTGCCCCATCAGCTCTCACATGGATTTGCCCCATCAGCTCTCACATGGATTTGCCCCATCAGCTCTCACATGGATTTGCCCCATCAGCTCTCACATGGATTGCCCCATCAGCTCTCACATGGATTTGCCCCATCAGCTCTCACATGGATTTGCCCCATCAGCTCTCACATGGATTTGCCCCAGCCAGCTCACACATGGATTTGCCCCAGCCAGCTCACACATGGATTTGCCCCAGCCAGCTCACACATGGATTTGCCCCAGCCAGCTCTTCACATGGATTTGCCCCAGCCAGCTCTCACATGGATTTGCCCCAGCCAGCTCTCACATGGATTTGCCCCATCAGCTCACACATGGATTTGCCCCATCAGCTCTCACACATGGATTTGCCCCATCAGCTCTCACATGGATTGCCCCATCAGCTCTCACATGGATTTGCCCCTCAGCTCTCACATGGATTTGCCCCATCAGCTCTCACATGGATTTGCCCCATCAGCTCTCACATGGATTTGCCCCATCAGCTCTCACATGGATTTGCCCCAGCCAGCTCACACATGGATTTGCCCCAGCCAGCTCACACATTGATAATGCCCCAGCTCACATATGGATATGGCCCAGCAGCTCGTGGATGTGCCTCCGCTCACCTGCCGCCGCCGCGTTCGTCTCCCTTGAGCATGCGTCTGGCGGCAGGAAGCTTGGGCACTCGCCTGGGGGAGCCACGTGACCGCGATCTCGGGAGATCGCGGTCACGTGGCTCCCCCAGGCTAGTGCCCAAGCTTCCTGCCGCCGGACGCATGCTCAGAGGGAGACGAACGCCGCGGCGGCAGGTGAGCGGAGGCACATCCACGAGCTGCTGGGCCATATTCGCTCCATAAGACGCACCCACTTTTTCCCCCACTTTTTGGGGGGAAAAAAGTGCGTCTTATGGAGCGAAAAATACGGTACATATATTTGAGCTTTTGGGTGCACACCCTAATGCAATAGGCTGCGCACGCCTATGTACTGGTACAAGATTGGGTGCGTTTGCTGTAACATGGCATCGGGTGAAGAGTTTCTCACATTCTATGTAAACTGAAACAGTATAAAGCAGAGATGTTGATACATATCATTCATATACAACCTATAAAGGTTCCCTCAATGATGGCAAGAGGTCCAGGCCCCAAATCAAGATGCTCCCTCCACTGTACTTACACGTTGGTATGACGTTTGTGCGCAGTGCCATGTTCTTCCCAAAAAAACTCAACAGTCCACAAGAGATCTTCCGAGTAGGATCGTGGAGTGTCATGATGGTCTTCATTAAACTCAAGGAGAAAAGCAAAGGTTTAATTTGGAAATCAGTGTCTGTATTCGTGGTGTCCGGCCATAGACAATGTTTTCCATATGGGATACTCATGATGACAGAGACGATGACCAGTTGCAATAATTTCTTCCAGTCTTTCAACAATCGCGTGTTCTTTTTCCCTCATTCACAAGTTTGCGGTGCGGCCCTTTGACTCACCTTGGCTGGACAGCCACTTTTATTATTATTATTATTATTATTCTTTATTTATAAAGCGCCAGCATATTCCGCAGCGCTGTACAATAAGCACAGTATAGACAGGGTTACAATACATTGAACAACATTTGACAAACAGTACAGGAGGAGATGAGGCCCTATTCCCGTAGGAACTCACAATCTGGGAGGGTTGGGGTTGGAAACAGGAGGAGAGGACTGTAAGGAGAGCAGCCACAGGACTATATCCTGTCCACTTCTAGACATTAGGGGTCATTCTAAGAGTGCCGAGCGTGCCACCGAATTGCACCGAAAGTTAAATTTCCCCGTACGATGCAAATTCGTGGCAATTTGGCTATTTAGAAAGCTGGCAAAGTGGCAAATATTGGAAAATTGCCAGCGAAATATGGTGCAATCTGCGATCTTCAACGGCAGTGAAATTCCCCATAGAGAAGTAATGGTTAATTTATACAGAGAATGCAGAACTGCTCCGAAATGTTGTCAAAATGGCCAGATTTTCGGTGCTTCAATTCGACAGGTTTAAACAGGCCAATCCTCTAGGTTTCAATGTAAATATAAATTACCTTTTTTATTCAACCATTTATTCTTTTCATTTGCAGCAAAAAAGTCTTTTTACTTATTTATTTTTTAGATTTTTTTTTAGGCATTTTTAAAGAGAAATTTTTTAGATTTTGTTTTTGTGCTTCTTTTAAATTCCGTAACAGACCATTTTCTTATTTTTCTAGGACTTTTTTTATTATTTCCATGAGTTTTCATGCATTTTTTTGTTTTAAATGTTGTTTTTTAAAATTGCAGGTTTTTTTTCCTTTTCTGTACCCTCAGTTTGGCGGTGTTCGGGGGCTGGTTGGCTTTTTTCAGTGGCGTTCGATCTGTTCGGCATTCGTCTGCGTTCGGCAGATCGTCGGCTGCAGTTGACGTCTGTTCAGCGGCACTCGGCACATTGTTGGCTGTGTTGGCGGTCTGTTCGTCGGCGTTCAGTGGAAGCCTTCGGTGCACCTTGTGAACCCTGCAGTGAATGCTGAATTCACCGCATGGTCGGCGAATTGAACTCACCGAAGTGTGACGAACGGGAGTACGGAAACTCTGGTGAAATTTCAGTGTTCTCTGAATCACCCCCAATGTGTCTCATGATGGACAGATGAATAGCTAAACTCTTTGAGATAACCTTACAGCCCGTCCAGCATGTCTTCTTGGAGCTCTTTTGAGTGAGGCCTGGTTCACATCAACAGATGCTTTTTGTGAATAGCAAACTCAGAATGTGTGAGCTTTTTATAGTCTCTAGCTCACACCTAAAATCTGGTTCCATTAAATGGACTCTTAGTTTCCTAAATAGTTAATTAGCAGTTGTTGGAGGCATTAGCCCCAGGTTTCACATACATTTTCCAGCCTATACTGTGAATATCTGAATATCTAGACTGTAAGTTCCTGCGGGAATAGGGCCCACATGTATCTGTTGCCAGCAATATTGACCTGCTTCATTTATGTATTGTAGAATTGTCCTGTCTTTTACCCATTGCACCTTTGTACAGCGCTGCGGAATGTGTTGGCAATTAATAAATAATAATATTTAATATGTGCGAGAGCAATGCAATAATTTGCCTGTTAAACAGGTTGTGTTTGTTGAGGGATGTAACGGAGGAGCCTCAATCCAGATTTTAAGACAAATGTATACAACGTATTGATTTTCAAAGCGTTCACATCGTTTTTTTGCCACTGTAAGTGAAAACTCAACAGTAACAGCAGCGAGTGATTGAATTATTCAGCAATGTTCCGGTTACACACAGTAGTATTGAGCAACCCAGAGGCAAAGCATTAAACACCTGCGACATGGTTAGAGAGATGCCAGATTCTCCGTGTTCGCTGCACAAATATTATTCCAACACGGAAAGTACAGAAATGGCATTTATCAGACGAAGAGATTAAATTGCACGAAAAAAGCACGAACGAATGCGTTCATGCACTCAGAGACAGTGTTGGGGCTCTACATTTGTGATTGGAACATATACAAAGAAGTTTATATAAAATAATTTTTCGGTACGCTCTGCACTATTATATGCTGTCTGTTTCTCTTTATGATCCATATGGATGATGTGTATTAAAAGAACCACCTGACACTCAAGAGCGATCACCATCGCACCACCAGATACGTATTCTGTCATTTGTTTGTGCACTGGTTTGGGGGAAACCACTGATTTTCTGGTTTGGCTATTTGAGTTTTCGGTGGTGGTACAAGCTTTGGGCGCTGACCATTTCTGCTTATGTGCCTACAGGTGTCTGCCACAAGGGGTGCCTTGCTCTGTAAAAATATATATATATATATATATATATGTGTTTACAGTGATTTATAATAATTTACATCACTGCATTTCTGGAGCCCTAAAGGGTAGAGGGACATATAAGGTATCTTCGGAAAGGCCAGAGTAAAACCTTTCCAGTGGTACCAAACACAACTAGGTTTTCTATACATAACAAATAAAATAAAAAAGTTTTTTCTCTTTTTTTTCTAACGCAGCACTATTGTTCATTTTACAATTATAAAGCGCACCGTGAGGCTGCGCTAACTCACCTTCTCGTTTCCTACCTTGCAGCAACTGTGGAGGTGATGGCATAATGCACTATTTCATCTACAACCTAGACCATGGTGTTGCAGTGAGGAGAGACAGGGGGACTTTGGAACCTGCATCTCAGATTTTTACACCGCACAATGTCATGTGAGGTGTCTTTGGATAGATCAGAGTTTGGCCTTTCCAATGATACCAAACATGGTCATTTGGTAATGTGAAAAAAAAAATGAAAAAAATTTAATGCAAAATTTACTTATTTTTCTCTGTTCTAAAGTGGTGGTATTATGCGCTTTTATTTATAAAGCAAACAATAACGCTGCAATAACTCACCTTCTCATTTCCCACGCCGGAGCAAATGTGAAGAGGACGGTGCAGTGCGTAATTACGCATTGGTTCATCTAAAACACAAGCTCTGCTGCGAGGACAGCGGGGGAACTTTGGACCCCTGTATCTCCATTATTTACACTCCACAAGTTCATGTGAGGCATCGTTTGACAGGTCAGAGTCTGGACTTTCTAGTGATACCAAACACGGTGTAAAATGTAAAAAAAAAATAAAGAAAGGGAAAAACACACACCCCCCCCCCTTTATGTTCTAAAGCAAAGCTACTTTTGACATTCTATTGAAAAAATGCCAATAATAAAGCAACATCAAAAAATGAAGTGGTAAAATAGTCAAGTCTGGGAAAAGACCCTCAGCTGCGGCTGTATTTTGATGCCCAGAATTTTTGCTGCTCCGGCCCGAAATGGAGCATCATTTTCCATAGCTTGGGTTAGAAACTAGGGTTAGACGTAGGGAAAATATATATATATATATCTGTATATAGTAGGCGCCTACATATAAGTAAATTTATCTAAGTGTGAAGATAAAAAGAAAGACTAGTAAATAGTTGTGAGGCTGCCTGGAAATGGGTAAAAGCACAAATAAAACAACCAAAATATGTGCCAAACAATAAATAGAGAGATAATGGAACTCCCATATAGCGTATCAATTGGAGTAAATTAATACAATGCGAACATACAAATACTTGCGTCACTAGTCAATAAAGTGCAACAGTGCATATTGTCACCCTGTCCATACAATAGTGCAAAAGAACATAACAGGCGACATATCGGTGCTCTGTAAATGTAACGTACTGTATATGAAATGTTAAAGTAAACATCCCCTGGTTGCGAGTGCGTGTATCAAGTTAAGCACACAGCGCGTTGTGGTATTGCCTGTTGAACTGGAGGAGTGGGTCTAAATTCGCTACAGGTCTCCATGCAACGTATTAAATACATTGTGTCATTAATTGCTGTATGTCCCCTCGCTCGCCGTGTAACGGGCACAGAGCTGTCTTTATGGTTCTGACCTCACATTCTATAATCTCCTCTCTGTGTTCACAGCTGGTGTATAAGAAGCGTTATGGGCCGCTTTACAAGTCCGTTTTGGGGAAATTCAAGATGATAAACATCGCCGACCCAGAGATCCTGCAGATAATGGTCAGACAGGAAGGTATATACCCGCAGAGGAACATCTACGAGAGTGACCTCTGGAAGGCGCACCGGGACGAAAGGAAGATTGCTTACGGGCCGTTCACAGAGTAAGGTCTTTACCTGCAGAGAATTACACACATGGGTGCAGAACTGGCAGAGATGGGGGGGACAGATCGCCCCCCCCCTCCGCCCCCTTCCCCCCTTTTCCTCGTACACATGTGCTCACTGTGCGTCTGGGGTTGATGATTTGTTGAATAGATGGAGTTTATACTAAGAGCCCTTCCAGCACAACATGTTCCGCCTAAACCTTAAGGGGTTTATTCACTAACCTCCAAAATTGCCCAAATTGCACCGAACGTTGAATTTCACCATTTGGTGTAATTTCTGGGCAATTCGTCTCTTCCCTAAAGCTTTCAGTTCACCAAATACAAATACAGGAGAATTAACAGCAAGATACAGTGCAATTCACCGCAATTCGTCGCATTTTGGTGTTACCAAAATGCCCTGGTTTCTCGGTGTTTCAGTTCGACAGGTTTAAACAGACGTATCCCCTAGCTTTCAGTGTAAAAAAAATATCTTTGTTACTGTTTTTTTAAAAGACTGTTTATTCGTTTCATTTTCAGCAAAAACTCTTTTTTATATTTATAGATCACCTTTTTGTACTTCTTGTATTTTTTAGGTGCTATTGTTTGTTTCTTAAATTTTTTTAAAGGACATTTTTTTATTATTTATACACATTTTTGCTACATTTTTACTGATTGCAAAGCCTATTAGGAGAATAGGAGACTTTTTCAGTTCGATGGAATTCGCTGATGCAATTCGCCGCAATTTGGTGAAATTTGGTGGTTATTGCTTATTAGTGTCTCTTGTTTATTTTCGCAGCATTACAAATTACAGGTCTTATTCCAAGGTTGTTGTTATACTTGGCATTCGATACGCTCAGTATCTTTCAAATGTGATCAGCTTAATTTTTTTACGTCCTATTCCAGCCTTGCTATTAAAGAAGACGTTCCGACCTTAGTGTCTCGTGGCTCACGTTCCTTACTGTACTCAGTGTCTCGCGGCTCACGTTCCTTACTGTACTCAGTGTCTCGCGGCTCGCATTCCTTACTGTATTCAGCATCTCGCTGCTCGCGTTCCTTACTGTATTCAGCATCTCGCTGCTCGCGTTCCTTACTGTATTCAGCATCTCGCTGCTCGCGTTCCTTACTGTTCTCAGCGTCTTGCAGCTTGCATTCCTTATTTTAATTAGCATCTCGTGGCTCACATTCTGTACTGTACTCGGCGGCTCGCATTCCTTACTGTACTCGGCAGCTCGCTTTCCTTACTGTACTCAGCGTCTCCCGGCTCGCGTTCCTTACTGTACTCAGCGGCTCGCATTCCTTACTGTACTCGGCGTCTCGCAGCTCATGTTCCTTACTGTACTCGGCGTCTCGCGGCTCACGTTCCTTACTGTACTCGGCGGCTCGCATTCCTTACTGTATTCAGCATCTCGCCGCTCGCGTTCCTTACTGTACTCAGTGTCTCGCGGCTCACGTTCCTTACTGTACTCGGCAGCTCGCATTCCTTACTGTACTCAGCGGCTCGTGTTTCTTACTGTACTCGGCAGCTCGCATTCCTTACTGTATTCAGCGTCTCGCCTCTCGCATTCCTTACTGTACTCCGCATCTCGCGGCTCTCATTCCGTACTGTACTCCGCATCTCGCAGCTCGCGTCCCTTACTGTACTCAGCATCTTGCAGCTTGCGTTCCTTATTTTAATTATCATTTCGCAGCTCGCGTTCCTTACTGTACTCAGTGTCTCGCGGCTCACTTTCCTTACTGTACTCGGTGGCTCGCATTCCTTACTGTATTCAGCGTCTCGCCGCACGCGTTCCTTACTGTACTCAGCATCTTGCAGCTCGTGTTCCTTATTTTAATTATCATCTCGCAGCTTGCGTTCCTTACTATACTCGGTGTCTCGCGACTCACGTTCCTTACTGTACTCAGCGTCTCGCGGCTCACTTTCCTTACTGTACTCGGCGGCTCGCATTCCTTACTGTATTCAGCGTCTCGCCGCACGCACTCCTTACTGTACTCAGCATCTTGCAACTCGTGTTCCTTATTTTAATTATCATCTCGCAGCTTGTGTTCCTTACTATACTCGGTGTCTCGCGACTCACGTTCCTTACTGTACTCGGCGTCTCGCGGCTCACGTTCCTTACTGTACTCAGCGTCTCACAGCTTCCTTACTGTACTTTGTCTCGTGGCTCGTGTTTCTTACCGTACTCGGCAGCTCGCATTCCTTACTGTACTCCGCATCTCGCCGCTCGCATTCCTTACTGTACTCCGGATCTCGCGGCTCTCGTTCCGTACTGTACTCCGCATCTCACAGCTCGCGTTCCTTACTGTACTCAGCATCTTGCAGCTTGCGTTCCTTATTTTAATTATCATTTCGCAGCTCGCGTTCCTTACTGTACTCAGCGTCTCGCTCACTTTCCTTACTGTACTCGGCGGCTCGCATTCCTTACTGTATTCAGCGTCTCGCCGCACGCGTTCCTTACTGTACTCAGCATCTTGCAGCTTGCGCTCCTTATTTTAATTATCATTTCACAGCTCGCGTTCCTTACTGTATTCAGCATCCCGCGGCCCGGGTTCCTTACTGTACTCGGCGGCTCACGTTCCTTACTGTATTCAGCTTCTCGCCGCTCGCATTCCTTACTGTACTCCGCATCTCTCGAATCGCGCTCCTTACTGTACTCCAGTGACGTGCGGTGAGGTCAGCGGTTGGTGAGGCACTGACTAGTATCAGAGACAGATATACACAGGGTTACACAGTCGCAATTTACGCATTTGATTATCGTTATATAGGAGAATAGAGTTTCACTATTTATAAAGTTCGCATTTTTTTTTTTTTTTACAGTTCTAAGAGAATGCACTTACAATACTGACTAATAGAGGGCGCTATTACAACTCTTTAAAATAAATTTTGCATATAGGATTTTAATGTTCTAAGAGCATACACTTACAATACTGACTAATAAAGGGCACTATTACACACATGCTGATTGCTGAGCTCTGCCTGCCCCCCCCCCACGACTGACGAGGACAGTCACATGACTGTCCTGCGTCAATCAATCCATGGGGAGCTCAGCCTCCCATGGGGGGCGTTTTTTTTAAAAAAGAATTGCTTGAGACCAATGGAGCTTTCCCACTGGCTCAAGCTTTCAATTGCTCTCATTGCCTCTGGAGGCACAAAATAGTGTAGAACCAGGAAGCAAAGCCAGCTTGAGCTACACAGTTAGTGTAGCATTCAGCTGCGCAAATTGCGTAGGCTAGGCTGGCTCAGTGCTGCCCCTGCTGTCTGTGTAGTGAATCACACACACACACACAGCAGCTGGCAGAGGACAGAGAAGCAGCGAGGGAGCGTGGAGCAGGTGAGTATGAGCACTTTTTTCAATAAATAACATTTTATTTACAGTTTAAATATACACACAATACATGTCATTACAGCACAATGTGCACATTAATTTACTGGAATGGCAGGGGAGGCTGTACATGTTACTGTACTCGGCGTCTCACGGCTCGCATTCCTTACTGTACTCGGCGTCTCGCAGCTCGCGTTCCTTACTATACTCGGCGTCTCGTGGTTTGCGTTCCTTACTATACTTGGTGGCTCGCGTTCCTTACTGTACTCGGTGTCTAGCGGCTTGCGTTCCTTACTATACTCGACATCTAGCGGCTTGCGTTCCTTACTATACTCAGCGGCTCGTGGCTCGCGTTCCTTACTATACTCGACATCTAGCGGCTTGCGTTCCTTACTATACTCAGCGGCTCGTGGCTCGCGTTCCTTACTGTACTCGGTGTCTAGCGGCTTGCGTTCCTTACTATACTCGGCATCTAGCGGCTTGCGTTCCTTACTATACTTAGCGGCTCGCGGCTTGCGATCCTTACTATACTCGCGTCTAGCGGCTTGCGTTCCTTACTATACTTGGCGTCTAGCGGCTTGCGTTCCTTACTGTACTCGGTGTCTCCTATACTTAACACTGGACGTACAAGTCATTAAGAAATGCGAGAATAGTGACCTATTCCAAGGTCATGAATAAACGTAACATCTCGCTGCAAACCAGAGAAATGTAACCCCTCCTAAAAGCTGGTGTGACACTCATAACGACACGTAAACCCTGGTGTAACTTCCCTGAGCAGGTGAATGCTATGGAGTTGTTACGGCTCTGGTTAAGTTTACACCAGGGCTGAAATACACACACAGGGGGTTAAAGAGCGTTAGCAGCGCACGCAGCCACTTTCAGCAGCGTCAGCCGGGATTTTCACTGCTCCACACACTGCACAAGAGATTTTAATGTCTCCGGCCGACTTTAGTGTTTTGGCTGGAATATGGTCGTTAAAGGTGAGACGCTAATAGTTAACGGCCGGCGCAGAATATTTCCGTTAGTGTCAAGCTTTTGGAATAGCGCCCTCTGTGTTTATCCCTATACTACAATTTCCCGTTTTTTATCTGACACACACATGTACTTCATCCAGGTATGGTCACAGATGGCTCACCCTGCGCAAGGTGCTCAACAAGCGGATGTTAAAGCCGGCGGAGGCCAAGAGTTATGATAAGAGCATCAATTTGATTGTGACCGATTTTATGATCCGTCTCCAGGAAAGGCGTAAGGAAAGCCCCTCAGGTGACATGGTGTACGACGTGGCCAACGAGCTGTACAGGTTTGCTTTCGAAGGTACCTACTGATCAATCTTCGCTTATACCATAAATCACACCTTCCAAATGTCCTGATAGTTAGCTCACACCAGCTGATAGGCCACCTAATATTTTAAGGTTGGGTTGTGTCTCATTTCACAGTAACATGATAAGGGGGGTGAATGGAATAGGAATCCCCCCCCCAAATAAACATTGCTCTAATTATTTTTCTGTGCAGGTAATTTTTCCATCCTGCGAGTCCTCACTAGGGATGAGCGTTCGGTTCGGCTCTGTTCGGAGTTCGAAACGAACATTGGCTGTTCGAAAGTTCGCGAACTTCGAACTTTTTTGGGAAGTTCGCCAAAAGTTTGAAAAAAAAATTAGATTTTTTTTTAAAAATGCTTAAAAAAATACTAAAAAAATCTAGAAATAAAGAGAATTACTGAAGAATATTATAAGCAACGGTTTATTAGATATTGAATTAAAACGGGAATATTTTTAACATTGAAGTCAATGGGATAAAACATTCTTGCTACTAAAACATCAGGCAGACACGGCCCTCTAATCAGGCACTGTAGAGGGCAGCCTGCCTGGGCCTCCCAAGGTAGAGGTGGGTGGCATGTGGGCTGCGCGGGGTCTCAGGCAGTGGTTTGTTTTTTTGTGTGTATATTTTTAGCAAATTTATAGGGGAAGGTAAGGGCAGGTATGATATATATACAATCTATATTATTATAAATATATATATTTCCAGACTTGTATTACACACACATTTTGGCAACTGTGTGTCTGTGTGTGGTATCAATGCATCCCTACTCTATACACAGCGCTCCGTGTCCCTATAATATATATGATCAGGGGTTACCTTTTTTTATATTTTTATACTATTCCTATTAAATTAACAGTAATTTTTGATGTATTTTATTCAGTAGAAACTTTTTTTTGCCTATATAACATGTGCTTTGTGAAAATAAAACAGTTTGGTGTGTACATTTTAGTTAGTGGATTCCTGTCCAGTGCGTTGAGAACCAAACGTAATGCAGTGTAGACACACTGCGAGGCGGTGCGGAGTGAAGTGAAGCGTGCAAAATGTTTGCTTTGCTACGCTGTGCCTCGCTACACGCTCAGTGTGTCTCAGCCTTTATTCCCACATCGCTAGCTTACTAAATCAGTTTGTATACTTGTTACTGACCCTGCTTGTTCTGAGGACCCGATCTGTTGCCGACTTTGCCTGCCATTTGACTATTCTCTCTGTGTATTCCCTGCCTGTTCTGTTTGCTTCCTGTTGCTACTGGTGTGCGCCGATTCTCACCATATACAGTAGCGCAGTACAAGTGCCTAAACATTGCTGACCCGGTTTTGTTATAGCTGCTGATGTAGCTGAATAGATCGGGATCTCTTCTGCATTACCAAAACCTCCACCACTGCACTCTTCCACAATACCTCAGAGGGGTTACGGTGTGAAGACACTTGCTGCCACCAAAGGCACAATATTTGGGAGCACTGACGCCTGTACCAGATTCATATCATTTTAATATTTCACCGCAGGGTCCACCACTGCACTCTTCCACAATACCACAGAGGGGTTACGGTGTGAAGGTACTTGCTGCCACCAAAGTCACAATATTTGGGTGCACTGCCACTGACGCCTATACCAGATTCATATTTTAATATTGGACCGCAGGGTCCACCACTGCACTCTTCCACAATACCACAGAGGGGTTACGGTGTGACGGCACTGTTGCCGACACTAAAGGCCTAATTTTAAAGCACCTATTGTTACTTTCATCCAAAGCCTGCATAAGTTTCACCATAATTTAGCCAAAAAAAATCACTAAACTTTTTCTGCCTGTCCTAAAACGTCTCCTCTTTTCATACAGGCTGCCGCCCCAAGCAGTTGTTTATGAATAGGTTAAAGGAAAACCATTTACCGTCATTTGAAATGTCATTTTTTGTTTTTAAATGTTTCTATACATCCTACAAATCTGCCACTTCACGGGCAGGTTATGGGGACCTCCTAGGCACGATATTTGAAGGAATTTTTCATTTTATGAGTTTACAGAGGAGGTTCTACAGCAGCTGTCTAAAGTAAAGACAAATAAGTCAATGGGGCCTGATGGGATCCACCCTAAATTATTAAAAGAGCTCAGTGATGTAATAGCAAAACCGTTAACAGATTTATTTAACCAATCCTTGTTAACGGGAGTCGTCCCAGAAGACTGGAAATTAGCAAATGTTGTGCCCAATTACAAGAAGGGTAGTAGGGAGGAATCGGGGAACTATAGGCCAGTTAGTCTTACGTCAGTAGTGGGGAAATTAATGGAAACCATGTTAAAGGAAAGGATTGTTGAACATCTAAAAACACATAGATTACAGGATCAGAAACAACATGGGTTTACCTCAGGGAGATCATTCCAAACTAATCTTATTGATTTTTTTGATTGGGTAACAAAAATAATAGACACAGGTGGTGCAGTAGACATTGCTTATTTAGATTTAAGTAAGGCTTTTGATACTGTTCTGCATAGAAGCTTATCAATAAATTGCAATCTTTGAGCTTGGATTCCAATATTGTTGAATGGATTAGGCAGTGGCTGAGTGACAGGCAACAGAGGGTTGTGGTAAATGGAGTTTATTCGGCGCAAGGTCTTGTTACCAGTGGGGTACCTCAGGGGTCAGTACTTGGACCCATTCTCTTTAATATTTTTATTAGTGATATTGCAGAAGGTATTAATGGTAAAGTATGTCTTTTTGCTGATGACACAAAGATTTGCAACAGGGTTGACGTTCCTGGAGGGATCAGCCAAATGACAAATGATTTAGGTAAACTAAAACAATGGTCGGAGTTGTGGCAATTGAGTTTTAATGTGGATAAATGCAAGATAATGCACCTGGGACGTAAAAACCCAAGGGCTGAATATAGAATAATTGATACATCTGAGGAAAGGGATTTAGGGGTTATTGTTGCAGAGGATCTAAGGGTAAGTAGTCAATGTAATAGAGCAGCAGGAAATGCTGGCAGAATGCTTGGAAATGCTAGCAGAATGCTTGGTTGTGTAGGGAGAGGTATTAGCAGTAGGAAAAGGGAAGTGCTCTTGCCACTATACAGAGCACTGGTGAGACCTCACTTGGAGTACTGTGTGCAGTACTGGAGACCGTATCTCCAGAAGGATATAGACATCTTAGAGAGAGTTCAGAGAAGGGCTACTAAAATGGTGTACGGCTTGAAGGAGAAAAGTTACCAGGAAAGGCTTAATGATCTTAACATGTACAGCTTGGAAAAAAGACGAGACAGAGGAGATATGATAGAAACATTTAAATACGTAAAGGGAATCCACAAGGTAGAGGAAGGGAGTATATTTAAAAGGAAACAAAGTAGCAAAACAAGAGGACATAGTCTTAGATTAGAGGGGCAAAGGTTTAAAAGTAACATCAGGAAGCATTATTTTACTGAGAGGGTGGTGGATACATGGAACAGTCTTCCAGTAGAAGTGGTAGAGGCCAAAACAGTAATTAAATTTAAGCAAGCATGGGATAGGCATAAGGCTATCCTAAACAAAAGATAAATCCAGGTAAAGTATCCATGTAATTGGGCAGACTAGATGGGCCGAAAGGTTCTTATCTGCCGACATTTTTCTATGTTTCTATGTTTTTATCCTTAACCATTATTTCATGGAAGACTCACTGTTCCTTAACCACTTCAATGCTAAGGACGCGCTCAGCGCGTCCTCAGCATTACCGCTGGTGTGCTGAGGACGCGCTGAGCGCGTCCTCAGCTTGGGGTCAGCGTTCGGCCGGGTTCCGGCCGATCGCTGGCCCCTCCGGTGCGGGCTGACATCCTGGATGTCAGCCCGGCATCCGGACCACCAGCCGCCATTATTAGGTGTCATCGCGGGGGCGCGATGACACCTAATTCAGGCGCCCCCCCACATGTGCGGAGGAGGCGCCTGAAAGGGAGGGGGGGAGGTCCTTCGGACCTCTCTCCCTCCCGATCGGCGGCGCACAGGGGCTTAACCCAGGCATCATTTGGAAGGGCACAGCCTGCCCTTCCAAATGATGCCTGGCATTAACCCCTGGGGAGCTGGATCGCAAATCGGCGCTGAAAAGCGCCGATTCGCGATCCTTCCCGGGAGCTGGCCGACATCTTGGATGTCGGCCAAGCTTCCGGGAACTCCCCCAGAGGACTGGCGTCATCGTGCGCAGCACGATGACGCCAGTCCTAGCGTTAACCCCTAACTGCCACCAACGGTGGAGATAGGGAGTTCATTGGAACTCCCTATCTCCCGATCCGTGGCAGCTAGGGGTTAAATTTTGATATCGTTGGATCGGCCAGAGCATGGCCGTTCCAACGATACCAAACATGAAAGTTAAAAAATTTGTAAAAAAAAAAAAAAATTAAAAATAAAAATAAAAAAATTTGTAAAAAAAAATTAAAAAAAAAAAAATAAACACATTTTTTTTATTTTTTTTGGTTTGTTAGTGTAGCAATATTGTTCCCATTTCAATTATAATGTGAACAATGATGCTGCACTAACGATTTTTGTATGCGGTGCGTTTGTTAAAAATAGTGTAATTTTCCCCAAAAAAAAATGTAACGAGACCCCATCTCTAATTTTTTTAACAAGCGCACCCCATACAAAATATAACCGCAATTGCTCGCATGTTAAAATGTGGAAAAAAACACTTTACACATTGTAAATTATTAAAAATTCATATTTTATTGCATTTTTTGTTATAATATACAGACATGACATAACGTATACATATAATAATGACATATTATGAATCTACCGAGTCTGACGGAAAGAACGATATATAATATGTCTGGGTCATATACTAAAATAAGCCTTAAAAACACGTTTAAACATGATGCGCAAAACAGGTAAAAAATGACCTCAGCAGCGAAAGGGTTAAAAAACGTTTTTTTTTTGTACTTTTTTTTTTTTGCTTGTTTCCTATCCCCCCAGGGCACTACCCGGATCCCCATACACCTTTTATGGCAGATATCTTGCATATATGCCCTCTTGCAGGGCACTCTAAAAATCGAACGTTCGGGTCCCATTGACTTACATTGAGTTCGAATCGTGTTCGAGTTCGAACTCGAACTTTTGAAATTGTTCGAAGTCGAACCGAACACTGGGCGTTCGGCTCATCCCTAGTTCTCACATCACACAATGATCTTTTTAGGGAATTTATGTACAGTGCAAAGAACATTTGTAGCAATCCTCTTGTCAGTCTCCACAGCTGTCACACTGTGCGCAATGTTTTTATTCCTCGCCAAGGGACTTAAAATTCGCTAAAATTCATTGTGTAACAATGTTGCAACTTCAATAAACATTGGTGATCCAGAGAGGGGAATTCAAGAAATGTCAGGGGAAGCTTTCATCAGTGAAATCTCTCCTGCTGCGCTTTGATTATTCCCTGTTAGGATTAATAAGTTTCACGTTATTGCCCTTAATTAGGCAGATCCCGCTGGGAGCCCCTGGTCATTTAGTTTCCTTGTTTTTGGGTGATTTTACTCGCCTTTTCTCCCTCGCCGCACGCTGCTCCTCCTCTTCGACTCATGGACTTCTGAACCCGGAAATCCCTGAAGCTTTTCTGAACAGTTTGCTTTGCGCGCCTATTCATCTTGCGTAGTGTAGGAATTGCGCAGCGCTACGGGACTCACACACTCTACGTACACAAGTTCCGTAGCGCCTGCGCAGGGCGATGGATCGGAGCTGCACGCGCATGCACATATCTGATCCATCGCTGCAGCGCTCTCTGTGTGACATCACTAGTGACCGACAGCCAGGAAATTCCAAAATCCCGGCTGCTGGTGATGCTGGGTGGGGTGGAGGAAATTCACCCAGTGTTTTCTCCAGATTGATGAAGCTGGGGGGTGGGGCAATCCTCGCATCCTGACCACTTTACAACTATAAAGTGATCAGGATGAGTAGAGCGTGCCTTTAACGTGGTTGCGTCTGCTTTGAATAATGGCATTTAGTGAATAACCTCCTTAAAGTGTATGTATATGTTATGGGTAAAGCCAGGAGTGCGGTTAATCCTAGGAGTACCCGGGTAATCCTGACATCACCCAAAACCGCTGGGTAAAGCTGCAAAAAAATGAAAATTTCGGACTTTACCCGGGTAATCTTAGAACTAACCAACTGCCCTTGGGTAACAGTCTGGAAGAGCTGAAAAATTCGCACTTTACCCGGATAATGTGCAAGTGTGAAATTTCACCCGGGTAATCTGAGGACTATCCACAGCTTCACCTGGGTAATCTGCAGAGCATCCAACCCCACTTGGGTAAAAGCGAATTTTACTATTTTTATGTGTCATATGTGCTTACATCTCATTTATAAAACATAATAACCATCAGGTTACTCTTTATATAATATCTTTATCTTCATATATTACTTTTCATACAATTAATGCACAGTGTTACATGACGGTTATTTAGTGCGGTTTGTGACTGTGGATACAATTTCATTAAAAATAACCAAAAACCACAATTTTGTTATCGGTCAGATAACAGTTTGCAGCTTTACCCGGGTAATCCTCGGAATTCAGTCAAATGTAACCTGCTGAAAACCCAAGAAAAGCCGAGAACCCAGAGGCGTTTGGATACTTTGCAGTTTACCCGGATAAAGTCTGATGTTTCGCTGCACATGACACTTTATCCAGCAACACTAGAGTAATGTGCGAATTACCCGGTTAAAATACAGCAGAAAAGCGGATTACCCAGAGACCTCTGTATACTTTGCAGATTACCCAGGTAAAGTCCGAAATTTAATTTCACTTCGGACTTTTGCTAATGGAGCCTGGGTAATGTCAGGATTACCCGGGTACTCCTAGGATTAACCGCACTCCTGGCTTTACCCGTAATATATATATAGTCATTGGGATCTGCTCTCTAATAGGGATGAGCCGAACACTCCCCGAGTTCAGTTCGAAGCCGAACCCGAACTTTCCAAATGTTCGGATCCGAACCCGAACTCAATACAAGTCAATGGGGCTGAAAATTCGGTTATTAGAGTGCCCTCCTAGAGGGCATTTATGCTAGATATTTGCCATAAAGGGTGTATGGGGGTCTGGGTAGTGCCCTGGGGGACAGGAAACAAGGACAAAAAGTTAAAAAAAAAAGTTTTTAAAGGGACAGTGAGTTTTCCATGAAATAAGGGTTAAAAATAAAAACGAAAAATTCCTTCAAATATCGTGCCTAGGAGGTCCCCATAACCTGCCCGTGAAGTGGCGGATTTGTAGGATGTATAGAAACACTTAAAAACAAAAAAATTACGTTTCAAATGACGGTAAATGCTTTTCCTTTAATCTATCCATAAACAACTGCTTGGGGCGGCAGTCTGTATGAAAAGAGGAGACATTTTCGGACACGCAGAAAAAGTTTACTGATTTTTTTTGGCGGTGAAAAGCAGGAGAATGACTGGAGAATGGAAAATTCTAGACCAAATAGTCGATTTGGAAAGTGAGAAAAATGGGAGAATTTTTCTGGTTTGGCTATTTTGACCTAGAATTTTCTCTTCAGTCATTCTCCTGAGTTTCACCTTTCTCTGAATAACCCTGACAGGGTTATTCAGAGAGCGGTGAAGAGCAGGAGAATGACTGGAGAATGGAAAATTCTAGGTCAAAATAGCCAAACCAGAAAAATTCTCCCATTTAGGCTAGGGTCAGACTAGCGAATTTTTAACGTGCGTTTAGGCGCACTTAATCACGGCCGCACTAGCGGCAAATGACGGGCAATGACGACCAATATACGAAGTACGGTCGCACGAAAGTCCGGCCGCGCAACGCAAATGGAAAATGAAGGCATTTTTTCGAGAACGCAGAACCGCTAGTACGGACATACAGAGTGCGCTGCGTCCACTAGCGGCGTGTGTGCATGATTTGGAGACGTCAGACCCTGCTCATGTCCGGCCAACATAACGTCCAGACACGTTTCCTGGTTTGGATCCGTAAAAAATCACGCACAAAAATGCGCATCGTATGACCATTTTTGCGCATTCCGTGAAAAAATACGGCAATGCGTTCGGACGCACTATCGGTCGCTGTGAAAAATGCGTTAGTCTGACCCTAGCCTTATCTCACTTTCCAAATCGGCTATTTGGTCCAGATTGTTCTCTTTTCCTGCCATTCTCCTGGTTTTCACCTTTCTCTGAACAACCCTGAGAGAGAGGTGAAAGCCAGGAGAAGCAGGAGAAGAGAACAATCTCGACCAAATAGCCAATTTGGAAAGTGAGTTAAATGTAGGGTTGTGCGTTTCGGGTTTCGGAATTTCGGAATTTTCACGAAATTTCCCGATCCGTGCATTCGGATTCGGCCGATTTTCCGAAGATTTTCAGATCCGAAAATGGCAGATACGAAAGATTTACGAAACGAAACGAAAATTTGTTCGGAATTTTCGAATGGACTAGAAATGTGTAAAATCGAAAATAATTTCTGTTCCATTCGTAATTTCGGCTCCATTTCAGTAATTTCAGACAACGTATTTTTTGGTTATATCGCTGATTCTGTAATTTTGTATCATTCCCATCTCAATGTATCCTTCTTGTAAAACCAGAGAAATCTCAATGTATCCTTCTTGTGAAACCAGAGAAATCTCAATGTATCCTTCTTGTAAAACATGAGAAATCTCAATGGCAGAATTATCGTATCGACAGAAATATCGGATCCGAAAAACCATTAGTTTATGTCAAAACGAATAGACACTTTGAAACGAGGAGAACAGACGTTCCGAAAAACACGAACATTTCCGAAATTACGGAAAAAGTCGATACGAAAAACGAAAACGAAACGAACCGAAAAGGAAATCGGCCGAAACGAACATTTACAAAATACGAATGAACCGAACCGAAAAGAAAATCGGTGCACAAGTCTAGTTAAATGGGAGAATTTTTCTGGTTTGGCTATTTTGACCTAGAATTTTCACTTCTCCAGTTATTCTCCTGCTTTTCATCGCTATCTGAATAACCCTGTGAATGTTTAATCCCGAGGTGAAAAATAACATTGCTTTAGATGTTATTTGGAATTTTTTTCAAACACCAGTTAACCACTTGGCTGCTATGGACGCGCTCAGCGCGTCCAGCCAAGTGGTTCTCCTGTGCATAGCAGGATTCCGGCGGATTGCTGTGCCCCCCCCCCCCCGGTGCGGGCTGACATCTTGGATGTCAGCCCAGCACTCCGGGACCCCAGCGGAGCAATTAGATGTCATCGTGCCGCCGCAATGACATCTAATTCAGGCGCCCCCCCGCATGTGCGGAGGAAGCGCCTGAAAGGGAGGGGGGAGGTCCTTCGGACCTCTCTCCCTCCCGATCGCCAGGGGGCAGAGGGTTAATCCAGGCACCGTTTGGAAGGGCACAGCCTGCCCTTCCAAACGGTGGCTGTGATTAACCCCTGGGGAGCCGGATCACGAATCGGCGCTTAAAAGCGCCGGATCGTGATCCTCTCCTGGAGCTGGCCGACATCTTGGATGTCGGCCAAGCCTCCAGGAACTCCCCCTGAGGACTGGCGTCATCGTGCATAGCACGATGACGCCAGTCCTGGAGTTAACCCCTAGCTGCCACCAATGGTGGAGATAGGGGGTTCCAATGAACCCCCTATCTCCCGATCCGTGGCAGATAGGGGTTAATGTTTGTTATCGTTGGATCGGCCAGAGCATGGCCTTTCCAAGGATACCAAACATGAGCATAAAAAATGTTTTTTTTTAAAAAAAAATACAAAATAAAAAATGTTTATTTTTTTTTTAATTTTTTTTTAAATAAGTTTTTTGTTTGTTTTTGTTTTGTTAATGCAGCAATATTGTTCCCATTTCAATTATAATGTGAACAATAATGCTGCGTTTGTTAAAAAAGCTAAATTTCCCCAAAAAAAAATGTAACGAGACCCCATTTCTAATTTTTTTAACAAGTGCACCCCATACAAAATATAACCGCAAATGATCGCATGTTAAAATGTGATAAAAAAAACACTTTACACATAATAAATTATTGAAAATTCAAATTTTATTGCATTTTTTGTTATAATATACAGACATGACATAACGTATACATATAATAATGACATATTATGAATCTGCCAAGTCTGCCGGAAAGAACGATATATAATATGTCTGGGTCATATATTGCATTTTCTATACTTTTTTCAAAATTTCCTTTTTTTTTCGAACTCGAAACGAACACACCCAAAAAGTTCAAAGTTCGCGAACTTTCGAACTGTCAAAGTTCGGGTCGAACTCCGAACCGTCCGAACCCCAACAGCTCATCCCTACTCTCTAATTGACTTTTCTTTACTCCGTCTCAGGGATCTCATACATTGTGTTTGAAACTCGGATCGGCTGCCTGGATGAACAGGTCTCCCCTGAGACACAAACATTTATTGATTCCATCGGTCGAATGTTTAAGAATTCGGTCTATGTCACATATCTGCCCGTCTGGACCAGGCGGTTCCTGCCGTTTTGGAACACGTACCTAGAAGGCTGGGATAATATCTTTGAGTTTGGTTAGTATTAGCGCTGCTGAATATGTTATTGCTTTATTAATGCTTGCACAAATTAAGTCACGATTAATACATATACGTGTGTGTGTGTGTGTATGTAAATAAGTGTGTATACACAGTTTGTATGTAAATAAATGTATCCAGGTATACAGTACTCTGTGCTCGCCGTCTCTTCCAGGCAGGCAGCAGGTGGAGAGGAAGATGATGGAGATACAATCACGGCTGGAGAAAGGGGAGGAGGTGCAGGGAGAATATCTAACATACCTGCTCTCCAGCGGGAAGCTGACCAACGACGAGATATACGGCAGTGTGTGCGAGCTGCTCATGGCGGGGGTCGATACGGTAAGTGCCTCGGCATTTACCAAAAGTCTGTTACTTCACATGGCAAAGAATCAGAATACAAAAAACTCAGCAGTTCTCCATATCTCTAACATGGAACTCAGCAGCTCTCCATACCTTTAACAATACATTGTGATGTATACAATGTAACACTGGACTCTACACATATCCATGCCTTTAGTATTAAGTGAAATCATTTGCTTACTTTGCCATTAAGTGAACTCCGCAGCTCTCTCCATATCGTTAACATTAAGTGAATTCAGCAGCACTCCATATCCTTAACATTACATGAACTCAGCAGCGCTCCATATCCTTAACATTAAGTGAACTCAGCAGCTCTCCATTTCCTTAACATTAAGTGAATTCAGCAGCACTCCATATCCTTAACATTAAGTGAACTCAGCAGCTCTCCATATCCTTAACATTAAGTGAACTCAGCAGCTCTCCCTATCCTTAACATTAAGTGAATTCAGCAGTACTCCATATCCTTAACAATAAGTGAACTCAGCAGCACTCCATAGCCTTAACATTAAGTGAACTCAGCAGCATTCCATATCCTTAACATTAAGTGAACTCAGCAGCCCTCCATAGCCTTAACATTAAGTGAACCCAGCAGCACTCCATAGCCTTAACATTAAGTGAACTCAGCAGCACTCCATAGCCTTAACATTACGTGAACTCAGCAGCACTCCATAGCCTTAACATTACGTGAACTCAGCAGCTCTCCATGTCCTTAACATTAAGTGAACTCAGCAGCTCTCCTAAACCAAGGATCTCAGACTCTGCCCCCCCCCCAGATATTTATTGTCTGCAATTCCCAGAATTCTTTGAACGTAATACATGGCTAGAGAATCATGGGAGATGCAGTTCAGAAACATCTGGGGGGGGAGAGAGTTTGACGTCCCTGCCCTAAACATATAGTGAACTCAGCAGCTCTGCATTCCCTAAACAATAACACAAGTATACATGTGCACAACACAAAATTTCGTTTTGAACTAATGGATTAGTCCTAAAATGCAATTTATTTAGTTGCTAAAGAAATTCGTTTTCAGTTCTTTAGTATGAAAACTAATTTCATTCATCCGAAAACCAGTGGATACAATTACTATTTTAGTGGCTCCTCAGAGGGCTGAGATCGCTACTTGTTACAGTATCTCTCACTCTCAGCACAATGTGTCAGGCAGAGCTGTTACAGTAACTGACTGCTGCTCATCACAGCACTCAGAGTTTCAGTAAAACTAGTAAATAATATTTTTATATATAAGAGGTTAGAACAATATTATTTCCTTGTTTTACTGAAACTCTGAGCACTGTTACAGTCAGTTATTGTAAGAGCTGAGCCTGATACATTGTACTGAGAGATAATATAACAAGCAGCCGATCTCAGCTCTCGCAGCTACTGCATTTAAAGGGCTAAAAAAAGTCTCCTCTCTGTATAATGTATAGAACATCCTCCTGAATTAATTAATACCCCTCTCTATATAATGTAGATAACATCCTTCTGCATTAATACCCCTCTCTGTATAATGTATATAACCTCCTTCTGCATTAATACCCCTCTCTGTATAATGTATAGAACATCCTCCTGCATTAATTAATGCCCCTCTCTGTATAGAACATCCTACTGCATTGGCATGTGGAGGGTGCAGAACTTCGGAATGCAATGCTTATCCAGCACAGAAGAGGGAACTTTTACTTAAACTTTGTATCTCTGTGGAGGAGACACAAGAATATAAAAGCAAGGGAGAGGGAAAATATTAACGTAAATCGGTCTGAAAGCTCAGAGAAGAGATGACTGGTGCAAATTAATTTTTATAGTAAACTAAAGCACTTTAAATCCAGGGAAAACATTCAAATAAATCACACTGAAGGCTCATAATGACAGAGTAACTGTGAGAGCTGGATACTAAATGTATCAGACGTAAAAAAAAAAACTTTATAACAAGCAGCACTGGGAGAGGAGAGGGACTTTATATAAAACGTGTATTATAGATGAGGAAAGGGGGATAGTGCTCCTGGATAATATAAAATGTATCAGACCTAAGCCCCTATTATGCAGAGCGGGAGGGGAGATAACACACGTTTTATTAAGTCCCTCTCTTCTCCCAGCGCTGCTTGTTATAAAGGGGTTTTTACTATCCAGCCCTCCTCTGTCATTAGCTTTCAGTGTGATTTATTTGAATGTTTTCCTTCTCCAGCTGCTTTTATCATCTTAAGTAAAGGTTTTCTCTCCTGTGCTGGCTGTCTGTGCTGCGAGTGAGTATGCTGGAGCTCTATCACTGTCAGATTTTCGGGTAGGGGGTCGGGAAGAATTACGCATACAAACCTTTTCTGTAGCTTTGCGATGTTGCGCTCTTCATTACTGGTCTCCGTCACTCATCAATGTAATATCACAAAAAGGACTGAAACTAAAATGTAGTGCATTTTATTTTAGTCTCTTTCGTTTTTTGTACTGAGCAGTTTCGTATCTCTTGAGTCATACGAAAACTAAATTATCCCAAAATTCGGACTAAATCGTTTTAGTACTAAAACGAATGCACATGTCTAAACACAAGCCCCCAGGCCCGAGGCTGCCCTTGTTCAGAGCAGGTTGTATAACTCTATATAAAGCTTCCGTCTTTGCTGATTTCTCAGACGTCAAACACATTGTCCTGGTCGCTCTATCACCTGGCGCGTGACCCCAGACTCCAGCAATCCCTGTACGAAGAGGTGATCAACGCCGTCCCCATGGACTCCATCCCCACAGCCGAGGACATTCCCAATATGCCACTGTTAAGGGCAGTAATCAAGGAGACCTTGCGGTAAGTCTGCGTCCAAAGAACGTCCAACGGAAAGACGAATAATCCATGAAATGCTCGTTCGTTCCAATCAGCAGATACTGTTACCATGACTCAGGTGTTTAACTCATTTATGTCAATATTTACAGGTAACATAAAAGTCCTCAAACCATTTAACCTATAATAATGATACATGAACATAATGAATACATTGTATATATGGAACGGGTTACGTCCAGGGTGAACTGAGCAGTCGGGCAAATCGGACGTTGACCAAGGGATGTACCTACCCAGGGGCCCAGCCATGGTCTTCCTTGCCGCGAATGGATTGAGCCACTGATTGAGCTGCCATATGGAGCTCCTGTGGGTTACTGAAAACATGAGAGAGGGTGCATGGCCACTTGAACCGATTGGCCGTTGGGAATGAGGGCGGGGCATAGGTGAGGCCATGGGTGGAATCTGGTGGGGGAGTCCCTACTCTTTTTGGTGGTGGGACCTGAGTGGTGTCGGTCTTCCCCTGGTTACATTGCAGCCATAGTACATAGTAGCAGTAATCGGCACACCCTTTTCACCACGGGATGAGAGGTGAGTTTGGGATTTATTGGTGACTTTTAGGCTGGGGTCAGACGAGCGTGATTTCTACGGGCTGTACGTCCGTGCAGTACGGACATCGTCAGTACGGATGACGCAGTAGTGGTCACACAGTCCGTTTTTTCACTGAAGTTATTTTTGACGGATGTAGGAGGGAAAAATAAATTACAATGAAAAAACATTCTGTCCGTCAAAAATGCTGGACGTATAAATGCAGTCCGTCTGACCATGCTCCATCACTCACACACAAAGCTATGCAGACGTTGCGGACGTGGCGCACTTTGTGCGGCCGTTCTAGCAGTATTACGTTCTTGCCTGCCTTGCGTCCGTTTGCAGCGGCCGTTGTGCGTCCGCAGTTCAGTGCGGACGTACTTCATGTGTCAGGCTCCAATGGGCTTTCTTTCATGCTATCACGGACGTACTTTTAGGCGCAATCACGGACGTGAACACTACGCTCGTCTGACACCAGCCTTAATGATTTTGCATTTGCAGAATCACTCGAGCAGCTTTTAGGAGTTATCAAAATGTTGCCTTGCACATCCCGGCGATAAATTGCACCTTTACTTTGTAATGCCTCACTTTGCGCTCCCCGTGTCAGGTACGGGAGACGCTAAGAACAGTAAACTCGCGCAAGCTACAAAGCGCAAGACATTTTCACCCGACAACGGTAGCATAAAGATTGGAATATCAATGCCAGACATTAAACTTACTTATCCCAGAGCTAACAATCACATATCGAGACGCGACATTACCGTCAACTATGGAATAGAGTCCAGGGTCATTAATATATTCCAACTGCTCTTTCCCGCAGGCTTTATCCCGTCATTCCAACAAACGCCAGGATCGTGAACGAGGCCGAAGTGGTGATTGGAGATTATCAGTTTCCCAAAAAGGTGAATGAAATATCTGTGACTTGTGCGAGCAGAGACCCCGGCCAGACGCAGCATTAATGATGGAGTGCTGTATGGGGTTTATTCCAAATTGAGTCGTAGAGATACAGTCAAACGAGTGAGCTGCTCATATTTCCGGGTGTTCACACATGTCACATGAATTACAAACTGTAAATAAACACAAACCATTCATCTTCATGTCCTTTATCACAAACAAACAAAAACAAGTAAAAATAAAAATAATTGCCTTTTAAAGGTTGAAAGCAGAAACATATTACTGAGCAGACTCACACTACTGCACACACCTATGGATACAGTATAACACACTATCCTGCACACACCTATGGATACAGTATATCACACTCTCCTGCACACACCTATGGATACAGTATAACACACTATCCTGCACACGCCTCTGGATACAGTATATCACACTCTCCTGCACACGCCTATGGATACAGTATAACACACTATCCTGCACACGCCTCTGGATACAGTATAACACACTATCCTGCACATGTCTGTTTATACATACAGTATAACACACTCTCCTGCACACGCCTATGGATACAGTATATCACACTCTCCTGCACACGCCTCTGGATACAGTATAACACACTATCCTGCACATGTCTGTGGATACAGTATATTACACTATCCTGTACATGTCTGTGGATACAGTATATCACACTCTCCTGCACACACCTCTGGATACAGTATAACACTCTATCCTTCACACTCTATGGATACAGTATAACACACTATCCTGCACACTCTATGGATACAGTATAACAAATTCTCCTGCACATGTCTGTGGATACAGTATATCACACTCTCCTGCACACACCTCTGGATACAGTATAACACACTATCCTGCACACTCTATAACACACTTTTCTGCACACTCCTCTGAATACAGTATAAAACACTAACCTGCACACTCTATGGATACAGTATAAAACACTATCCTGCACATGTCTGTGATACAGTATATCACACTCTCCTGCACACACCTCTGGATACAGTATAACACACTCTCCTGCACACTCTATGGATACAGTATAACACACTGTCCTGTACATGTCTGTGGATACTGAGTAATAGACATGTGCACAATGAAAAAATTGGTTTAGTTTCGGATCGATTTGTTCCATTTTCCATTCATTTCGGTGCGTTCATTATGTTATCATGATTCGCATTTTTGATCGATTCGTTATTTCGTTTTTATCAGTTATTCGTATATCGGATCAATTCGTATTTATTTCGCTTTAGTCATTTTGTTTTTATTAGTTATTTCATTTTTATTAGTTGTTTCAGAGTGTGAAACGGATGAATTAATTACTTTGATTAGGGTGTCTTTAGTGTTGAAACCTATTTAGCACTATGGATAGCAGCTCCGCAGGGCTCCGGGGCCTCGTGGGGCTGCTATCCTTGGTACTGAATAGGTTTCAACAAAATGGATAGCAGCTCCGTGCGGCTTTGGAGCCTCAAGGGGCATCTGTCCTTGGTGCTAAATAGGTTTCAGCACCATAGACAGCCGTCGCCGAATGCAGCCAGACTGAAGGAAAGAAAAAAAATGCTGCGTTCAGTGAAGAAAAAAAGCCTCATTTTAAAATAAATTAGGAATCCACAAATTAGACCAAAAAGATCCTAAAAAATGCCTTGGAAATCCTAAAAAAATAAAGAGACTTTTTACTTCAAGTGAAAAGAATAAATGGTTGAATAAATATTTAATAAACACAAGGAATACAGTATAACACACTATCCTGCACACACCTCTGAATACAATATAACGCACTATCCTGCACACGCCTCTGAATACAATATAACGCACTACCCTGCACATGTCTATGGATACAGTATCACATACTATACTGCACATGTCTATGGATACAGTATAACACACTATACTGCACATGTCTATGGATACAGTATAACACACTATACTGCACATGTCTATGGATACAATATAAAGCACTATCCTGCACATACCTCTGAATACAATATAACGCACTATCCTGCACACGCCTCTGAATACAATATAACGCACTACCCTGCACATGTCTATGGATACAGTATCAGACACTATACTGCACATGTCTATGGATACAGTATAACACACTATACTGCACATGTCTATGGATACACTCTAACGCACTATCCTGAACATACCTCTGAATACAAAATATAATGCACTATTCTGCACACGTCTCTGGATATAATATAACGCAATATCATGCACACGCCTCTGGATACAATATAGCGCACTATCCTGCACACGCCTCTGAAAACAATATAACGCACTATCCTGCACAAGCCTCTGAATACAATATAACGCACTATCCTGCACATGTCTATGGATACAATATAACACACTATCCTGCACATACCTCTGAATACAAAATATAACGCACTATCCTGCACACGCCTCTGAATACAATATAACGCACTATCCTGCACACGTCTCTGGATATAATATAACGCACTGTCCTGCACACGCCTCTGAAAACAATATAACGCACTATCCTGCAGACGCCTCTGGATACAATATAACACACTATCCTGCACACGCCTCTGGATACAATATAACGCACTATCCTGCACACGCCTCTGGATACAATATAACGCACTATCCTGCACACGCCTCTGGATACAATATAACACACTATCCTGCACACGCCTCTGGATACAATATAACGCACTATCCTGCACACGCCTCTGGATACAATATAACACACTATCCTGCACATGCATCTGGAAACAGACTAACACACTACACTGCACATGTCTATGTTTATTGTATAACACACTATCTTGCACATGTCTTTGGATACAGTGTATAACACACTATCATGCACACGCCTCTGGATACAGTATAACACTATTTTGCACACTCTATGGATACAGTATAACACTATCCTGCACATGCCTCTGGATACAGTATAACACTATCCTGCACATGCCTCTAGATACAGTATAACACACTATTCTGCACACTTTATGGATACAGTATAACACTATCCTGCACATGCCTCTGGATACAGTATAACACACTTTTCTGTGCATTTCTGTGGATATAGTATAAAGGATACAGTATAAAACACTATCCTGCACACTCTATGAATAAAGTATAACACACATGGTTATTCAGAGGGAGGTGAAAACCAGGAGAATGACTGGAGAAGTGAAAATTTTAGGTCAAAATAGCCAAACCAGAAAAATTCTCCCATTAATCTCACTTTCCAAATCAGCTATTTTGACCTAGAATTTTCACTTCTCCAGTCATTCTCCTGGTTTTCACCTCTCTCTGAATAACCCTGACACTCTCCTGCACATGACTGTGGATACAGTATAACACACTATCCTGCACACTCTATGGATACAGTATAACACACTATCCCCCACATGTCTATGGATACAGTATAGACACAATCCTGCACACTCTATGGATACAGTATGACACATTATCCTGCACATGCCTGTGGATACAGTATAACACACTATTCTGCATACTCTATGGATACAGTAAAGCACTGTCCTGCACATGTCTGTGGATACAGTATAATACGCTATCCTGCACATGTCTATGGATACAGTATAACACACTCTCCTGCACATGTCTGTGGCTACAGTATAACACACTATCCTGCACATGTCTGTGGATACAGTATAACACGTTATCCTGCACATGTCTATGGATACAGTATGACACACTATCCTGCACATGTCTATGGATACAATATAATACACTATCCTGCAAATGTCTATGGATACAGTATAACACGCTATCCTGCACATGTCTATGGATACAGTATAACACGTTATCCTGCACATGTCTGTGGATACAGTGTAAAACACTATCCTGCACATGTCTATGGATACAGTATGACACACTATCCTGCACATGTCTATGGATACAGTATGACACACTATCCTGCACATGTCTGTGGATACAGTATAATACACTATCCTGCACATGTCTATGGATACAGTATAACACGCTATCCTGCACATGTCTATGGATACAGTATAACACACTATTCTGCACATGTCTGTGGATACAGTGTAACACGTTATCCTACACATGTCTGTGGACACAGTATAACACACTATCCTGCACATGTCTATGGATACAGTATAACACGTTATCCTGCACAAGTCTATGGATACAGTATAACACACTATCCTGCACATGTCTGTGGATACAGTATAACACACTAACCTGCACAAGTCTATGGATACAGTATAACACACTATCCTGCACACTCTATGGATACAGTATAACACGTTATCCTGCACAAGTCTATGGATACAGTATGACGCACTATCCTGCACATGTCTGTGGATACAGTATACTCTGTAATTAGTGTGAGTCCTTGTGTAGTCATTACTCTGTGCTCCAGGTGGAGTGGATATTAAGTTACACCAGTGTTGGTAAACTCAGTTTTCATCTTTTTTTTCCACTACCATGTGGGACAGATAACATGCAGGTGACCCCTTTCAGTATAAAAACACCTTTTTGTTCTCTTTTTGTTGCAGTCCCTCTTTGTCTTGGGTCATTACGCAATCTCCAGGGATGAAACAAACTTCCCAGAACCAGAGAAGTTCATCGCCCAGAGGTGGCTGCGTGGTGATGGGATGAAACACCATCCATTCAGCTCAATCCCCTTTGGATATGGAATCCGGGCCTGTGTGGGGCGACGGATTGCTGAGCTGGAGATGCACCTGGCGTTATCTCGGGTGAGCTCAATGGAAAATAAATAAAACCAGTACAGTTTACTTTAAAAAATATAATCTCAGACAAAACCGTCATGGGGTCACGCTAAACCCTCATGGGGCCTCATGGGGTCACTCTAAACCATCATGGGGTCACTCTAAACCCTCATGGGGTCACTCTAAACCCTCATAGGGTCATAAACCACCATGGGGTCACTCTAAACCCTCATGGGGTTACAAACAATCATGGAGTCACTCTAAACCCTCATGGGGTTTACAAACTATCATGGAGTAACTCTAACCATCATGGATTTACAAACCATCATGGAGTAACTCTAAACCATCATGGGGTCATTTTAAACCATCATGGAGTCACTCTAAACCATCATGGAGTCACTCTAAACCAGGGGTTGGCAACTTTGGCTCCCTGATGTTTTGGGAACTACATCTCCCAAGATGCTCAGTCACTCATTAGACTGACTGAGCCACATGGGAAATGTCAATAGGGAGCCAAGGTTGCTGACCCCTGTTCTAAACCATCATGGGGTCACTCTAAACCCTCATGGGATCACAAACTGTTATGGAGTCACTCTAAACCATCATGGGGTAACTCTAAACCATCATCGGGTCACTCTAAACCCTCATGGCGTCACAAACCATCATGGGGTCACTCTAAACCCTCATGGGGTTTAGAAACCATCACGGAGTCACTCTAAACCATCATGGAGTCATTCTAAACCATCATGGGGTCACTCTAAACCCTCGTGGGGTCTTTTTAAACCGTAATGGAGTCAATCTAAACTATCATGGAGACATTCTAAAACATCATGGAGTCACTCTAATCCACCACGGTGTCATTCTAAACCATCACGGAGTCTCTCTAAACCATCATGGGGTCACCCTAAGACCAGGAATCTCAAACCGCCCAGATTTTTCTGAACTACACCTCCCATGATTCTCTGGCGATTTATTGCATTCAAAGATTTCTGGCATTTATAGGCAATAAACATCTGGGGGTCAGAGTTTGAGATGTCTGCTCTAAAGCCTCATGGAGTCCCTCTAAGCCATCATGGAGTCATTCTAAACCAACATGGGGTCAATCTAAATCCACATCGGGTCACTCTAACTAGAGATGTGCAATTTGTTTATTTCAGATTTGAATTTCATACAAAATTTACCATTTTCGTTCTTTTGGAAGCATTTCCGAAACAAGATATTGGCCACCCGAAATTACGAAATCCCGAATCAAAGTTCAGCACAAACGAAATCATTTCATTATGGGACCTAAACGATATAAAACAGAATGCAAATGATACGAAATGCTGAAGAAATGGAACAAAACTAAATAAATTTCGTAACGAAATGAACTGAAACGAAAAAAAAAAAACGGAACCAAATAATCTGACATTGAAAAAAAAAGAACAAAATTATCTAAAACGTAAAAAACTGAACCAAAAGGTCTCAAACTAAAAAGCGGAACAGGTCACTTTTTAATTAATGCAGATTCTAGGCTTTTTTCTACCATAATTTTCAATGGTAAAAAAAATCCCCATTTTTATTATATTTCTTAAACCATGATTTTCAATTGCAGCAAACAGACATTTTTTATATAAATTTTTTAGGATTTTTTGGGAATTTTCGAATTGATTTCAACTATCGAATTGAATTTGATATCAACTATCAAATTGATCTTAACTTACAATACAAGTATAGAAACATAGAAACATAGAAAGATGTCGGCAGATAAGAACCTTTCGGCCCATCTAGTCGCCCAATTACATGGATACTTTACCTGTATTTATCTTTTGTTTAGGATAGTCTTATGCCTATCCCATGCCTGCTTAAATTCAATTACTGTTTTGGCCTCTACCACTTCAACTGGAAGACTGTTCCATGTATCCACCACCCTCTCAGTAAAATAATGCTTCCTGATGTTACTTTTAAACCTTTGCCCCTCTAATCTAAGACTATGTCCTCTTGTTTTGCTACTTTGTTTCCTTTTAAATATACTCCCTTCCTCTACCTTGTGGATTCCCTTTACGTATTTAAATGTTTCTATCATATCTCCTCTGTCTCGTCTTTTTTCCAAGCTGTACATGTTAAGATCATTAAGCCTTTCTTGGTAACTTTTCTCCTTCAAGCCGTACACCATTTTAGTAGCCCTTCTCTGAACTCTCTCTAAGATGTCTATATCCTTCTGGAGATACGGTCTCCAGTACTGCACACAGTACTCCAAGTGAGGTCTCACCAGTGCTCTGTACAGTGGCATGAGCACTTCCCTTTTCCTACTGCTAATACCTCTCCCTACACAACCAAGCATTCTGCCAGCATTTCCTGCTGCTCTATTACATTGACTACTTACCCTTAGATCCTCTGCAATAATAACACCTAAATCCCAACCCTCAGATGTATCAAATATTCTATATTCAGCCCTTGGGTTTTTACGTCCCAGGTGCATTATCTTGCACTTATCCACATTAAAACTCAATTGCCACAGCTCCGACCATTTTTTTAGTTTACCTAAATCATTTGTTATTTGGCTGATCCCTCCAGGAACGTCAACCCTGTTGCAAATCTTTGTGTCATCAGCAAAAAGACATACTTTTCCATTAATACCTTCTGCAATATCACTAATAAAAATATTAAATAGAATGGGTCCAAGTACTAGTCGGCAAAGGACTTTATGAAACAAATTAATTTCGTTTCAGTTTTTAATTTGACTCAAATACTAAATCTGTGGCACCGCTTAATATTTAACCCTAGATTGTCTTTTATCAGCAAAATTTGATTAATTGGGGTTTTATTTAGTGATATGAAATTTCGAATCGATCCAAAACGAAGCGAAATTAGCAACGAAATTCCTAAAATGAAATTATTTTAAAACGAAAAGATACAAAACAAATTTTTCAGCCGTGCACATCTCTACTAGAGATGTGCAAGACTGAAAAGTTAGTTTTCTTTAGTTTCTTTTCGTTTTAAAATAATTTAGTTTTAGGAATTTTGTTGCTAATTTCGTTTTGTTTTTGATCGATTCAAAATTTCATATAGATTCGAATTGATATCAAATGATCATTTCAATAGTTAATATATCAATTCAATAGGCAAAATCAATTTGAATTTCATATCACTAAATAACTCCCCAATTTATCAAATTTTGCTGTGAAGACAATCTAGGGTTAAATATTCAGCTGTGTCACAGATTTAGTATTTGAGTATTTGAATTAATCAGTGAAATGAAATTAATTTGTTTCATAAAGTCGTTTGCCGACTATTACTTGTATTGTAAGTTAAGATCAATTCAATAGTTGATATCAAATTCAATTCGATAGTTGAAATCAATTCGAAAAATGCCCAAAAAATCCTAAAAAATGGCTGTTTGCTGCAATTAAAAATTATAAATGGCTTAAGAAATATTTAATAAAATTGGGGATTTTTTTTAACATTGAAAACTATAGAAAAAAGCCTAGCATTTGCATTAATTAAAAAGTGACTTGATCCTTTTTTTTTTGTTTGTTTTAGACCTTATGGTTCTGTTTTTTTACGTTTTTAGACCATTTTGTTCTTTTCTTTTTTCATGTCAGATCATTTGGTTCCGTTTTTGTTTCGTTTCAGAAATTTATTTACTTTTGTTCTGTTTTTCAACATTTCATATCATTTGCGTTCTGTTTTATTTCGTTTACGTCCCATAATGAAATGATTTTGTTTGTGATGAAACTTTGATTCGGGATTTCGGGCGGCCGATATTTTGTTTCGGAAATGCTTCCGAATGAAGGAAAATGGTCAATTTCGTACGAAATTCAATTCGGAACAAAGCCAATTGCATATCCCTAGTGCGTATATTAAATAATGTATTCAGATGCCGTCACGAGAAAATTACATCAGACAACCAACGTCCTACCAGGATTTTTCTCGCGTGTTTTCTGGTAGAGGTTATACCGCACTTCCATTTTACTACGTAGACAGCATCTCCTTAAAAATCACTATAGCTACTACCGATAACAAATATCCAGCGCCGTGTGTGCGTATATAACCTTAAATGTTTTTCATAGTTTGAAGTAATTGCATGTAAAAAGGAAAAATAATGTTAGGATTTTTGTTATCTCCAATTTCCATTTTGTGAATTTTTACCATGATGCAATATTTACCAAAATCTTAGCACAAGTCGCACTTTACAGCCGTGGTATAGGATAAAGCTGTAGTGAAAGGCAATATAGTGGGGGGAGGGACTCTTTAGAGGAGGCTGCAGGGGATCTATTGTGTAGTCTAGGCTACCCGAGATAAGAGATCGCAGCTGAATGAGATCTGATGGTGAGCCCCCTAAAGATGTACTTTGCATACATTCAACACAATGCAATCCTTATGTGTTAGTTTTTTGGACATCTGACCCAGTCACTCCATTCTATGGCCAAAGCCACACAGTGAGGAGCAAGTGATGGAAAGATACAACACAAAATATCACACAATGGATGCACCCAGTGACACATATAGAGGAAAATATCACACAATGGATGCACCCAGTGACACATATAGAGGAAAATATCTCACAATGGATGCGCCCAGTGACACGTATAGAGGGAAATATCACACAATGGATGCACCCAGTGACACATATAGAGGAAAATATCTCACAATGGATGCGCCCAGTGACACGTATAGAGGGAAATATCACACAATGGATGCACCCAGTGACACATATAGAGGAAAATATCACACAATGGATGCACCCAGTGACACATATAGAGGAAAATATCACACAATGGATGTACCCAGTGACACAGAGGAAAATATTACACAATGGATGCATCCAGTGACACATATAGAGGAAAATATTTTCTTAACTAAACATACAAGAGAAAAACAAAGCACATGTGAGATATCCGCAACATCAAATAAACACATTTAATTTTTTTGGTGGTAGTGGCTTTCCTTGGTGGTTACTTTAGTTATGCTGACTGTTTTTATTTTACAGATAATACGGCTGTTTGAACTTCGACAAGACCCTAAAGAAGGTGAAATCAGATCCATAGCTCGCATCGTTTTGACTCCAGGCAGACCAATCAACCTGCAGTTCCTGGAGAGAAAGCACCACAAGGTTTAGGGACAATACCTTCAGATGATAACAAAGGAAATGGACCATTGCTCCAGATCTGCCAGAGCAGAGATCAGAATGATTAACAAACATATGTACCATCCAAAATCTTTTAGATTTTTATTATGTTTTTGTTTTAGATTAGAATTATTCAGTATTACAGATGGCACAAATTTACCAATAAAGTTAGAAAAATAGAACAAAACAAAAAATAAAAACACAATAAAACACAAAGATCACTTCTGTTTATTCACAAACCAAAATATTGTACTGATATAAACAGTTTGAGGACAACGTTTCCCTCCCTCATTTTAAAGGCTTATTGCTGGTAACTAGGGAATGGTTCGCATTCGAACTCGAACTTTTCAAAAGTTTGAATTCGAACTCGAACTTAACCCTTTCGCTGCTGAGGCTTTTCCCGCCCCTGTGCTGAGGTCATTTTTACCGGTTTTGCTCATCATGTTTAAACGTGTTTTGAAGGCTTATTTTAGTATATGACCCAGACATATTATATATCGTTCTTTCCGTCAGACTCGGTAGATTCATAATATGTCATTATTATATGTATACGTCATGTCCTGTCTGTATATTATAACAAAAAATGCAATAAAATATGTATTTTCAATAATTTACAACGTGTAAAGTGTTTTTTTTCACATTTTAACATGCGAGCAATTGCGGTTATATTTTGTATGGGGTGCGCTTGTTAAAAAAATTAGAGATGGGGTCTCGTTACATTTTTTTTTGGGGGAAATTACGCGATTTTTAACAAACGCACCGCATACAAAAATCGTTAGTGCAGCATCAATGTTCACATTATAATTGAAATGGGAACAATATTGCTGCATTAACAAACCAAAAAAAAGAAAAAAAAATGTTTATTTGTTTTTTTATAATTTTTTTTTTAAATATATTTTTATTTTTAATTTTAATTTTTTTAAAAAAACTTTTTTCACTTTCGTGTTTGGTATCGTTGGAACGGCCATGCTCTGGCCGATCCAACCATACCAAACATTAACCCCTAACTGCCACGGATCGGGAGATAGGGAGTTCATTGGAACTCCCTATCTCCACAGTTGGTGGCAGTTAGGGGTTAACTCTAGGACTGGCGTCATCGTGCTATGCACGATGACGCCAGTCCTCAGGGGGAGTTCCCGGAGGCTTGGCCGACATCCAAAAAATCGCGATCCAGCTCCCCAGGGGTTAATGCCAGGCACCATTTGGAAGGGCACGCTGTGCCCTTCCAAATGGTGCCTGGGTTAACCCCCGCAACGCCGCCGATCGGGAGGGAGAGAGGTCCGAAGGACCTCCCCCCCCCCTCCCTTTCAGGCGCCTCCTCCGCACATGCGGGGGGGCGCCTGAATTAGGTGTCATCGCGCTGCCGCGATAACACCTAATTCCAGCGGTTCCGGATGCCGGGCTGACATCGAGGATGTCAGCCCGCACCGGGGGGGCCAGCGATCGGCCGGAACCCGGCCGAACGCTGACCCCAATGGGAGGACGCGCTCAGCGCGTCCTCCGCATACCAGCAGTAATGCGGAGGACGCGCTGAGCGCGTCCTCCGCATTGAAGTGGTTAATGCAAGTCAATGGGACTCAAAATTAGATTTTTAGAGTGCCCTCCAAGAGGGCATATATGCTAGATATTTGCCATAAAAGGTGTATGGGGGTCCGGGTAGTGCCCTGGGGGACAGGAAACGAGGACAAAAAGTAAAAAAAAAACGTTTTTAAAGGGAGTTTTCCATGAAATAAGAGTTAAAAATAAAAACGAAAAATTCCTTCAAATATCGTGCCTAGGAGGTCCCCATAACCTGCCCGTGAAGTGGCGGATTTCTAGGATGTATAGAAACATTTTAAAACAATGTCCGAGTCTGGGTAGTGCCCTGGGGGACAGGAATCAAGGACAAAAAGTTCAAAAAAATACGTTTTTAACCCCTCCACTGCTGACGACGTGTGGGACACGTCCTCAGTTACTCCCGCTGTATGCTGAGGAGGACGTGTCCCACACGTCATCAGCTATGCGGGACCCCCGACGGAGATACTCACCTCTCTGTGCGGGGTCCCGCTGCTTTCTGACTTCAGCGTCCTCAGACATCGTGAGATGTCGTATATAGAGATGCTGATGGGGTTGTATATAGAGATGCTGTGAGGTGGTGTATAGAGATGCTGTGAGGCTGTGTATAGAGATGCTGTGAGGCTGTGTATAGAGATGCTGTGAGGCTGTGTATAGAGATGCTGATTGGGTTGTGTATAGAGATGCTGTGAGGTGGTGTATAGAGATGCTGTGAGGTTGTGTATAGAGATGCTGTGAGGCTGTGTTTAGAGATGCTGATGGGGTTGTGTATAGAGATGCCGTGTATAGAAATACTGATGGGGTTGTATATAGAGATGCTGTGAGGTTGTGTATAGAGATGCTGTTTGTGTATAGAGATGCTGATGGGGTTGATGGGGCTGTGTATAGAGATGCCTTGGGGTGCCGAAGTGTGGCCTAGCTCCGGTGGGGGCCGCCATCTTGGATGGCGGCTCCACCCCCGGGTCCCCCCTCACTGCCTGATGTCCTCACGCATAGCGTGAGGACGTCAGATAGCCGGGGAACCCCTAGCTGCCCGGAATCCCCTGGTGGAGATAGGCGGTTCATTTGAACCCTGATATCTCCAGAACCGTGGCAGCTACAGCTAGGGGGTCATGGAGGGTGTCAATCGAAAGGCCTGAGCATGATACCCAACATGACCAGGTGTAAAGTAAAAAAAAACAACCTTTTTTTTGTGTTTTATTTTTAATAATGCATTATTGTTCACATTTCAATTGTAATGTGAACAATGATGCTGCACTAATGATTTTTTTCTATGGTGTGCGTTTGCTATAAATCACGTAATTCCCCCCCACAAAATGTAACAAGTCCCCATTTCTAATTTATGTACAAGCGCACCCCATAGAAAACATAACCGCAAATGCTCATGTGATAAAATGTGAGAAACAAACACTTTACACACTGCAGATGATTAAAAATTCAATTTTTATTGCATTTTTGTCATAATATACAGGCAGGACATGACGTATACATATAAAAATAATATATTATGAATCTGCGGAGTCTGACGGAAAGAACGATAAATATGTCTGGGTCATTTAATAAAATGTGGCTTCAAATCGCGTTTAAACATGATGAGCGAAAGTGGTAAAAATGAGCTAAGGGGTTAAAAAAAGCATATCAGAGCAAGATTTAGTAGAGAAATGAACACTTCTCAGAAGCACAGGTGTTGTTTGATACATGTTCAGATCAGGAGACACCACACCCTCAGTCTCTAACAATGTATCACATTCATCAGACCAGACTAATTAAAAGCACATAGAAACATAGAAAAATGTCGGCAGATAAGAACCTTTCGGCCCATCTAGTCTGCCCAATTACATGGATACTTTACCTGGATTTATCTTTTGTTTAGGATAACCTTATGCCTATCCCATGCTTGCTTAAATTCAATCACTGTTTTGGCCTCTACCACTTCAACTGGAAGACTGTTCCATGTATCCACCACCCTCTCAGTAAAATAATGCTTCCTGATGTTACTTTTAAACCTTTGCCCCTCTAATCTAAGACTATGTCCTCTTGTTTTGCTACTTTATTTCCTTTTAAATATACTCCCTTCCTCTACCTTGTGGATTCCCTTTACGTATTTAAATGTTTCTATCATATCTCCTCTGTCTCGTCTTTTTTCCAAGCTGTACATGTTAAGATCATTAAGCCTTTCCTGGTAACTTTTCTCCTTCAAGCCGTACACCATTTTAGTAGCCCTTCTCTGAACTCTCTCTAAGATGTCTATATCCTTCTGGAGATACGGTCTCCAGTACTGCACACAGTACTCCAAGTGAGGTCTCACCAGTGCTCTGTACAGTGGCATGAGCACTTCCCTTTTCCTACTGCTAATACCTCTCCCTACACAACCAAGCATTCCGCCAGCATTTCCTGATGCTCTATTACATTGACTACTTACCCTTAGATCCTCTGCAATAATAACCCCGAAATCCCAACCCTCAGATGTATCAAATATTCTATATTCAGCCCTTGGGTTTTTACGTCCCAGGTGCATTATCTTGCACTTATCCACGTTAAAACTCAATGTTATTTCCACACACTACACATGTTATTTCCAAACACTAATTAACACCTGTTGTTTACGCCGTTTGAGAACACAGGTCATTTAGAGGTGAGAATCTTTGCACCTAGACATTAGTTTTTTATTCAATATCTAATAAACCGTTGCTTATAATATTCTGCAGTAAAGAGTCTCTTTATTTCTAGATTTTTTTTTTTCGAACTCGATCCGAACCCGCCAAAAAGTTCGAAGTTCGCGAACGGCCAAAGTTCGAATCGAACTCCGAACTGATCGAACCGAACAGCTCATCCCTACTGGTAACCAGTGATTATCCAATAATATACATATGAGTGAATTACAGAGCCACACAGTAATGTGCCGTGTGTATTTGTGTATTACAGAGCTTCACAGTAATTTGCAGTTTGTATGAGTGTATTACAGAGCCACACAGTAATGTGCAGTGTGTATGAGTGTATTACAGAGCCACACAGTAATGTGCAGTGTGTATGAGTGTATTACAGAGCCACACAGTAATGTGCAGTGTGTATGAGTGTATTACAGAGCCTTGCAGTAATGTGCAGGTTTTGCTTCATAGCAGAGTAGGTCACTTTGAGTTATTAACCTCTCCCTTACATTTGTCCCTGGTATCGCTTCACCTTGGGTTATTTGCCTGTTACCATCTTTATTGCTCTTGCAATATGTTTTACTCTTCTGACACTCTGTAACACTTTCTATATGTTGCATGAAGAAGCAGATAATTTTGTATAAAATAAAGAATTTTTTTTAAAGTAAAGCTGTAACCAGGTATGGATCCGATAACGATGCAGCGCGTATCGGTGAAAGGGGAGAAGATCTTAAAAAAGAAGCAAAGGTTACTAAAGCATACACGTAATGCGCTGATAACTTCTCCAAGACGCTTTTAAAGAGCCAAGGTTCATGTCGCTGGTTTGGAAGCCTCCATGTTTCTGCATCAATCATGCAGGCTGAGCCCGAACACTAATCCCTGCGTTAGTTATTGATCTGTTCCTGGAAATCTGCCCCTTCCAGAGATAAAACAACAATCAATGGAGAAGAGAATCAAGAATGGAACCTTCTCATTAAATTTGTACAGTGTGAAATGGTTAACTAATGATATCTTATAAAAAAAATTAATCAATCCGAATCAATCTGCAGAGAGGCGCTGCCCGGCAGTGTGTGGATTCATATACTGAATTAATTATACCGCAGAGAGGAGCTGCCCGGCAGTGTGTGGATTCGTATACTGAATTAATTATACCGCAGAGAGGAGCTGCCCGGCAGTGTGTGGATTCATATACTGAATTAATTATACCGCAGAGAGGAGCTGCCCGGCAGTGTGTGGATTCGTATACTGAATTAATTATACCGCAGAGAGGAGCTGCCCGGCAGTGTGTGGATTCATATACTGAATTAATTATACCGCAGAGAGGAGCTGCCCGGCAGTGTGTGGATTCACATGCTGCATTAATTATACCTCAGAGAGGTGCTTCCCAGCAGTGTGTGGATTCATATGCTGCATTAATTATACTGCAGAGAGGCGCTTCCCAGCAGTGTGTGGATTCATATGCTGCATTAATTATACCGCAGAGAGGCGCTTCCCAGCAGTGTGTGGATTCATATGCTGCATTAATTATACCGCAGAGAGGCGCTCCCAGCAGTGTGTGATTCATATGCTGCATTAATTATACCGCAGAGAGGCGCTTCCCAGCAGTGTGTGGATTCATATGCTGCATTAATTATACCGCAGAGAGGCGCTTCCCAGCAGTTGTGGGTTCATATGCTGCATTAATTATACCGCAGAGAGGCGCTTCCCAGCAGTGTGTGGATTCATATGCTGCGATTAATTATACTGCAGAGAGGCGCTTCCCAGCAGTGTGTGGATTCATATGCTGCATTAATTATACTGCAGAGAGGTGCTTCCCAACAGTGTGTGGATTCATATGCTGCATTAATTATACCGCAGAGAGGCGCTTCCCAGCAGTGTGTGGATTCATATGCTGCATTAATTATACTGCAGAGAGGCGCTTCTTCCCAGCAGTGTGTGGATTCATATGCTGCATTAATTATACCGCAGAGAGGCGCTTCCCAGCAGTGTGTGGATTCATATGCTGCATTAATTATACTGCAGAGAGGTGCTTCCCAGCAGTGTGTGGATTCACATGCTGCATTAATTATACTGCAGAGAGGCGCTTCCCAGCAGTGTGTGGATTCATATGCTGCATTAATTATACTGCAGAGAGGCGCTTCCAGCAGTGTGTGGATTCAAATGCTGCATTAATTATACTGCAGAGAGAGGCGCTTCCCAGCAGTGTGTGGATTCATATGCTGCATTAATTACACTGCAGAGAGGCGCTTCCCAGCAGTGTGTGGATTCATATGCGGCATTAATTATACTGCAGAGAGGCGCTTCCCAGCAGTGTGTGGATTCATATGCTGCATTAATTATACTGCAGAGAGGTGCTTCCCAGCAGTGTGTGGATTCATATGCTGCATTAATTATACTGCAGAGAGGCGCTTCCCAGCAGTGTGTGGATTCATATGCGGCATTAATTATACTGCAGAGAGGTGCTTCCCCGGCCCCGCAGTGTGCGGATTCATATGCTGCATTAATTATACCGCAGAGAGGCGCCTTCCAACAGTGTGTGGATTCATATGCTGCATTAATTATACTGCAGAGAGCGCTTCCCAGCAATGTGTGGATTCATATGCTGCATTAATTATACTGCAGAGAGGCGCTTCCAGCAGTGTGTGGATTCATATGCTGCATTATTATACTGCAGAGAGGCGCTTCCCAGCAGTGTGTGGATTCATATGCTGCATTAATTATACCGCAGAGAGGCGCTTCCCAGCAGTGTGTGGATTCATATGCTGCATTAATTATACCGCAGAGAGGCGCTTCCCAGCAGTGTGTGGATTCATATGCTGCATTAATTATACTGTAGAGAGGCGCTTCCCAGCAGTGTGTGGATTCACATGCTGCATTAATTATACCGCAGAGAGGTGCTTCCCAACAGTGTGTGGATTCATATGCTGCATTAATTATACTGCAGAGAGGCGCTTCCCAGCAGTGTGCGGATTCATATGCTGCATTAATTATACTGCAGAGAGGCGCTTCCCAGCAGTGTGTGGATTCATATGCGGCATTAATTATACTGCAGAGAGGTGCTTCCCCGGCCCCGCAGTGTGCGGATTCATATGCTGCATTAATTATACCGCAGAGAGGCGCTTCCCAACAGTGTGTGGATTCATATGCTGCATTAATTATACTGCAGAGAGGCGCTTCCCAGCAATGTGTGGATTCATATGCTGCATTAATTATACTGCAGAGAGGCGCTTCCCAGCAGTGTGTGGATTCATATGCTGCATTAATTATACTGCAGAGAGGCGCTTCCCAGCAGTGTGTGGATTCATATGCTGCATTAATTATACCGCAGAGGCGCTTCCCAGCAGTGTGTGGATTCATATGCTGCATTAATTATACGCAAGAGAGGCGCTTCCAGCAGTGTGTGGATTCATATGCTGCATTAATTATACTGTAGAGAGGCGCTTCCAGCAGTGGTGATTCACATGCTGCATTAATATACCGCAGAGAGGTGCTTCCCAACAGTGTGTGGATTCATATGCTGCATTAATTATACTGCAGAGAGGCGCTTCCCAGCAGTGTGTGGATTCATATGCTGCATTAATTATATATACTGCAGAGAGGCGCTTCCCAGCAGTGTGCGGATTCATATGCTGCATTAATTATACTGCAGAGAGGCACTTACCAGCAGTGTGTGGATTCATATGCTGCATTAATTATACTGCAGAGAGGCACTTACCAGCAGTGTGTGGATTCATATGCTGCATTAATTATATATACTGCAGAGAGGCGCTTCCCAGCAGTGTGCGGATTCATATGCTGCATTAATTATAGTGCAGAGAGGCGCTTCCCAGCAGTGTGCGGATTCATATGCTGCATTAATTATACTGCAGAGA